>JADBJO010002030.1:300000-312500 GCA_016801955.1 Conus betulinus
AAAAAAAAGCGAGAAATCAGTCTTTTCAAAGACGAACATAAAATTTTAAGGAATGCAGAAAATATCAAACTGTAATACAAATCACATTTCCAAGATGAAAGCAAATAAACGTTCCAGATTTACCAACACATACACACTTTGCAGTCACACACACACAAAAAAATGAATGAAAAGAAAGGACGACAACACAGCAAAAATAATAGGGATAAAGGATGAAGAGGTTAGGGGAAGAGAAGGGGGAGTGAGAAAGTACGACTTTTTTTTAAACACACATATATTCATTTTAAAAAGAAGTTCTGTTCTAGTACCCCCATGCACAAATGTTGAGAGAGAGAGAGAGAGAGAGAGAGAGAGAGAGAGAGAGAGAGAGAGAGAGAGAGAGAGAGAGAGAGAGATGTGTTTTATTCATTTTAGGCCATTGCCCCAAATAAAAGGGAGTAACTGAACATCATTTCACACAAAGTTTACTATACCAATTATAAAGCCAGAAAAGTATTTTAGAAGATGGCAATCTCACGGAACTGAAATGCTAGAGAGAGAGAGAGAGAGAGAGAGAGAGAGAGAGAGAGAGAGAGAGAGAGAGAGAGAGAGAGAGAGAGAATGAAATGAAATGAAATCTTTATTCCATAAGGACAAGGCCCTCTCTGGAAGAGGGAACAAAAACAAATACATAGGAATATCATAACATACACACATACACATACATAGATATACATTCAAGTTATAGCAATCTGCCGCGCTGTAAACGCTTGATAAATATAAAGTACTAATTTTCTGACTGTATTACTGTTCAATGAGGCCAACAAGAGAGATAAACGAAGACCATTTGGATTATGAAAGAACTTTTGAGCTATGAACTTTTCTCTTATGCTGTTGTAAAATGGACAACATAACAAGAAGTGCATTTCGTTTTCGACTGCAACTTTACACACACACAGAGAGAGAGAGAGAGAGAGAGAGAGAGAGAGAGAGAGAGAGAGAGAGAGAGAGAGAGAGAGAGAGAGAGAGGCTGTTTACCACTGGCTCAGACTGTCGTCCATGACATGACTGGGTCTTGCAGACAGGCTGTCTGCAAGTGCACCATTGCTCTGGCACCGGCTGTACATCTCTGCCTCGTGCTGCCATCCACAGACCATGTGAGTCACAAACACCGCTCAGAGAACAGCAACAACCACAAAAAGGGCGTTAAGTAACAAATGACAACAACAACAACAACAACAACAACAACAACAACAACAACAACAACGATGATGGTGATGATGATGATGATGATAACAAAAAGACAGTAAGCACTGCCAGGGCATAACTAACAAATGATAAAAACACCACCACCACCACCAACAACGACGACGACGACGTATGTTGGATCAGAAAAGACGTCACTGAACACCGACTATCCAACTGGGACGCAGCACATTTGCGCGACTTTCAAGTGATATTCCTTTGCGCGACCATGCCTTTGCACAATTAAAAAAAAGAAAAGAAAAAGGGAAAAGAAAATGCCCCCCCCCCCCCCCCCCCCACACACACACACACCTTCCCCATCCCCACCCCCTGAAAAAGACGTGTACAGAGTCCCTTCCTTCAACCAGCGTATTCTAAAAGCTACCCCCCCCCCCCCCCCACACACACACACACACACACGCCCCCTTTACCACATGCGTTTTGGGAGATAGGAATTATTTTCTACCTTGAAAGACAAAGACGGTTTGTGCATCTTCAACATTCTGGCAGTAAATCTAAATTGTGTCAACAATAAAAATCGCCTTGACCCACCAAAGAAACTCAGGTTGGTGAGCTAATTTTCATTTGAAAAACAAAGCAAAACAAAACAACAACACAACACAACAACAACAACAACAACAACAACAACAAACCGACATACAGCTGAAATGTGTTCAACCCTTATTACATGATCTAGTTGCGAAGTGAGACGACTGCAGGCACAAATCTAAACAAATTTCAAGTAAATGTCAGCAAACCGAAAGAAAAAAAAAAACCACCGTGGACAAACGAATTACAAGACAAAAACACGACGCGTTTCGACCTCTTAGGTCGGGGGCGAGGGGGAGGGAAGGGCGGAAGGGGGGGGGGGGGGGGGGAGAGAGGATATATATGAATGTGATTGTGTAAGGGAAACTGGCGTGAACGTCATAAAAAGGGCAGGGAAGGAGAAGAAGAATACGAGGAGAAGAAAGAGAAGAACAAGAAGAAGAAGAAAAGAAGAAGAAGAAGAAGAAGAAGAAGAACAAGAACAAGAACAAGAACACAACAAGAAGAAGAAGAAGAAGAAGGAGGAGGAGGAGGAGGAGGAGAAGGAGAACAACAACAACAACTACTACTTCTACCACTTCAGCAAGACGAAGAAGAAGAAGAAGAAGAAGAAGAAAGAAGAAGAAGAAAAAGAAGAAGAAGAAGAAGACAAGGAAAGGCAGCCATGTTTACCTGTATAATGCGAACTATCTCCGACATGATTCTCAGATCCATCCTCTCCCCGCACGGTTCACCCCCACTCAGGCCCTCAGAGTTGATGACGGAAGGAAACCCGCCGGAGGAGGAGATCCCTGCGGACCCGAACCTTTGCCCCGACCGCTTTCCGGTGCCCCAGTTGTGAGAGAAGTGGATCTGTGACGTCACCTGGCTCACGCTCATCACGAGGCAGAGAAGCGCCACCACGCATGTCACATGACGAGGGCACATCATGGTCAGTGGTCAGGTGTGTACTGCAGAGCTGAAAGGCGGCTACATATGTTATGCTGACAATGATAATAATGATGGCAATGATAATGATGATGATTATGAAGTGGAAGAAGATGATTATAATGAGGATGATGATAACAATAATAACGATGATAACAACTGCAATAACAACAACGACGACGACGACAACAACAACAACAACAACAAGAACGTCGACAATAACGATGATAATAATGATGGTGATGATGATGATGATGATGATGATGATGATGATGATAACAATAACAACAATAATAATAATGATGATAATAATAACAATGATAATATCAATAGCACTAGGAATAATAACAATGATAATAATGTAATAACAATAATAATAATAACATCGATATGATTGCAACAGCAATAACAATTATAGCAGTAACAATAATAACTCTCTGTGTGCGTGCGTGCGTGCGTGCGTGCGTGCGTGTGTGTGTGTGTGTGTGTGTGTGTGTGTGTGTGTGTGTGTGTGTGTGTGTGTGTGTGTGTGTGTGTGTGTGTTGGGAGTGGGGTGGGGGTGGGGGTGAACATAAAAAAAGAAACGCAAGTAGGTTTAAGAAAGAAAACTTCATCCGTTAACACGGTATGAATAAATAACAATTCTAAATCATCAAAGTCGTAACAGCAAAGAACATGTTTATTCCAAGATCGTGTTCAACAATAACAATCAATAATAAACAGCTGTAGTAGATCCTACTTCTCTGACCTTTTCTTTATTCGTAATGATTTGCCTGAGTGTTTCGTTTTATTTATAGATTATCAGAAAGAGACTTCACGAATTAACTTCTTAAGAGAGAGAGAGGGGGAGAGGAGAGGAGAGAGAGAGAGAGAGAGAGAGAGAGAGAGAGAGAGAGAGAGAGAGAGACCGACCGACCGACCGACCGACCGACCAACAGACAGACAGACAGACAGATGATGAGAAAAAGACATACATACATACATACCACAAACATACATACATACATACATACATACAGACTGACAGACAGATAGACAGAATGAGAAGGATATGTTTATTTCTAAGAATAGCACGTAAACATATATAAGTTTTTTTTTCGCCACACACACACACACACACACACACACACACACACACACACACACACACACATTCTCATTCACACAACAGGAGAGAGAGAGAGAGAGAGAGAGGAGAGAGAGAGAGAGAGAGAGAGAGAGAATGCAGGAACGCCTTTTCTTCTTCTTGTAGGAAAAAACGGCAGAAGTGATGGATTTGTTTTGCATCCAGCCACATAAGGACAATATTGATATATTACAACAAGTTTTTTTTTTCTTTTCTAAATAAGACCTAAAAAATTGACAACTTTATAAAGGAATTTAAGCGAGGTAGATTAAGAATAAGGAAACTGTCATAGCAAGTTTTAGCGGGAAAAAATATCAGAGAGAGAGAGAGAGAGAGAGAGAGAGAGAGAGAGAGAGAGAGAGAGAGAGACAGACAGACAGACAGACAGACAGACAGACAGACAGACTAAGAGAGTTTTCAATACATTCTAGAACATAACGTCATTATATATATGCCAAGTGTATCATTATAAAGTGGCATAGTCCTTTATTCATTGTAGCGTGTTCTTTTATCCTCATTTAAAGTGACTTCAGCATTAAGCGAGATAGAAACTGGATTCGCAGTAATCTACCAGAATACTGAAGACTTGAATTAAATAACCTATTGTAGAACTGGCACTGTTCTATGCGTAATGATTCCATTGAACTAAACTTGATCAAATTTAGCAAATTATTATTCAAAACAGTAATTCATGTGAACAGCAACAGTCACTTTGGGGAAGTAAGTAATCTGTGTGTGTTGGTGATAACAAAGTAACAAGAAACATGTGGACAGGCATCAGTAGTATAGGTTATCCTGCATAACTACATTACAAGCAAAATATGTTATAATGTTCTTCTGTAAGAATCCAAGCTTCGATGGCATTAAAGCTCAGGTGGAAGTGAATTCCAGAGAAGAGGACCAGAATAACAAAGATTTGTTTTAAACAGTTCAGTTATAGGGATGGCAACCAAGAATTTTGTAGAATGTCTAAAATTCATGTTAAATTTGAATTGAATAGTTTGCAGGGCTAATCCGGATTCAGTTTTGTTCTTGAAAGCAAATATATCCTTAAATGGTAGAACTCCAAGTTGAATATCATCCCATTCTGTAAGATTCAAGGATTTCAGAGAACTGCTGAAAGGGCACGTTTATAGATGCTGATTTAAAGGTTCCATTGAATATGTGCTGGCTCAGTCAAATAATGTCAAACATTAGTTGATTAAAGAGAGAGTATTATTGCATTCAGTAACATTTTTCTGGCATTAATTCAGTCCTGCATAACTGATATATATATATATATATATATATATATATATATATATATATATATATATATATATATATATATATATATATATATGTATGTATATATATTTGCCTTCTTTTACTGGTTTTTATAAGCACGAAATTAGACTTACTGGGGTATAGTGACATATGATTCACAGTGCATGCACGATCCTTTTAAGAAGTCAACAGGCTTATGTTACGAAGCGTACACAGAATGAAGGTTTGCATGAAACGAGGTATTACCACAGAAAAGTTCTTAAGATTCTTCGACATGAAAAAAAAGGAGATCGTTTACACAGGTATAAAATTAGAGAGGACCTATAACTGAGACCAGGGGTTCTCCACATCTGACAGGCAATATATTGTATATTGACGAATTAAAACAGATACATGTTGACGACTGTCCAAGAAGGAGGAAATCAGTTGGAGCACATCTTCTGTTATGCCACGCAATGACACATTTTTGCATAACAACTTGTGGTCTAGGACACCAAAATGCCTTTACAAAATCAACAAACAATACTCCAAATAAATTATTTTCATATGCCAGTATCTATGCCAGAGAGAGAGAGAGAGAGAGAGAGAGAGAGAGAGAGAGAGAGAGAGAGAGAGAGAGAGAGAGAGAGAGAGAGAGAGTCCCACCTTCCAATAATTATGTTTTCATTTTACTCACCTACAGTAGTTGGATGGAATACCGCCGATGACTTGGCGCTTAAGTTTTCTTGCCACGTGTGTCGTTCCGAAGAGGGTTGCTAGCAGTGACTGGTTCCCTTAAATAGAGCCCTACGCGCTCTCTCTTATACTTGAACAACGATTAGTATGGAACCCCACAAGCATCAATAATCTTTAACAATCGTTTCCTTCGTTACAACATCAAAAAGAAAAAAAGAGAGAGAAAAAATTAACTAGATTGACACTCGGAAGAGCGTAGACGTCAGCGAAGACCAAATGGATCCTAGATCCTCCCTTTGATTCCGGTCTGCAATGTAGATCCAGACAAAAATTCCATAGATCCGTTCTCAGACCATATTCCAATTGTTCACAAAGCTTCGTTGAAACTGGTTTGGTAGTTTGTCCGTGATTTTGCCGTACAGATGCTGGATCCGTCCTTGATCCACATCCGCATTAAAGATCTGCACCAACACTTCATAGTTTCGTCCTTGGTCACATTCCGTCTTGCCTGCGAAATTTGTCAGTATCAATCAGGTATTTTTGCGGTATCTCGCTAACGGGCGGACAAATTTGACCGTTGGTATCAATGACTCATCACAAATACCTTGCACCCTATGTGAAAAAAATCGAAAGAATGAAGGGAACAAAGCTGAGTGACTGGCGTTGACTGAATGATACGGTAAAAGACAGAATGAAGCGCTAGCAGGCAACTCTTCGGTTGGCTCTACCCAGGTAGGCAGCCGGTTGTGTAAATGATGGCGTTGGATCGTAAGGTGCTTATAGCTTGGTTTCTAAAGATAGGCGCTATTTAAGTACTCTTATCAACAACAACTACAACAACAATAATGATAACATGACAATAAAAATAATAATTACAATAACAGCAATTATTAAAGACCTCAGTTAATACAGAACCTCGAATGAATAAATCACTTATTTGAAGATGTGTTCACAAATTCATGATATGATATTTCTCACGAATGTTTGGTAGTACACAAACAAACAAAGCCAGAAGGGAAAACGTTACGAAAAAGTGAGTAACATGCAAACAGTTGGGGGGGGGGGGGGGGGGGGGGGGGTTGGGGGGGGGGGGGGGGGGGGGGTCGGGGGGGGGTCGATAGAAAAGGGAACTGGGCGGGGGGAGTTGGGTTGTAGCCTAATTCTATCCATAATAAGTCCAACGGCAGATACATCTATCATTTTGTTAATAAAATGTTTTCCACGGACGAACTACAGAGCGAATCGATATGAAGATTATGGTCTTTTGAAATATCAAACTAACGTAACTGACACTTAAAAAGGAATATATGTCATACGGAAACATTTTATCTGCAAAAGCACGTAGTATTTGTGAATATTCTATTCCATGCATCGAGTATCATTCAATATGTTACACCGATAATGTCTTTGACCTTGAATGTGTATTTCAAAATGTTGAAGAGTGCAACGGTTTTTGTTTGTTTGTTTGTTTGTTAATTGAACTCTGTGCTTTCAACCAGTCGACATTTGTCATGTTATGAAAGTGGGATCGTCGACGGTATTATAAAATCAAATTGTTGGATTCAATGTTTCGTTCAGATGTACCATCTATTGATATTTCACGGTCAGAAGCGATGCAACAACATCATAACCTCTTCGGCTGAGGTCGTTGCTGTTTTCTTAAGAAAATAATAATTGTCACGGATTATGTTGCTTGGTAACGCTTTTCTAGCTGCTCCACCTGTTGTAGCAGTCTAAGTGATCACCTCCCGTAAAACAGCAACTGTGTGACGAGCGGAAACAGGTGACAAGGGCTCATGGTTGTGAAGTACGTGACTGATTTATGCGGCAACAGAGGGAAGGCGAGAGAAACACGCAAGTGGGAAGTAATAGCTATTATGATTATTGATGTTCTCTTTGTCTCAGTGTCTGTCTCTCTGTTTCTCTCTCTCTCTCTCTCTCTCTCTCTCTCTCTCTCTCTCTCTCTCTCTCTCTCTCTCTCTCTCTCTCTCTCTCTCTCTCAAATTCAGCCTATAGTACAATACGGGACAGAGTTATGGGGATTAGATAAGGCAGCAAATTCAGTTTGAAACTGTTCATTCTTATGCTTATTTTTTTTTTTTTTTTTTTTTGTAGGAGTAGATATTAGAACTCCAAATGACCTTACATACGGTGAAAATAAAAGATATATCACATATGTAAACTATGCTGTCAAATGCATTGGCTGTTAGTTAAAGTTATCACAAATGGAAGAGCAAAGAATACCTTGTAGAGCGTATAGTATAGTATGATATTATGATTTAGATCTTAAGGGTAAGGTATTTTATTGGTGTCTTGAGTGCGTAGTAGCTGTTTATTTGAATATGGTTTTGGGTTTGTCTGGTATAATCAAGAGGTCGGAAGCATTAACCATTTTATTCGTATATTTCAGGAACGAGTAATAGTCTGTAAGTTGTAATGCACCTTTTTGTAAAAACATCACCTGTTACTGGATTTGAATCCACATTTGAAATATGTCACAACAGGATTCAGACTTGGAATATCAAATTTGACAGTACATAGCTTTAGATACGGAGCAGTTGACAAAAATGCTGTGTGTGTGTGTGTGTGTGTGTGTGTGTGTGTGTGTGTGTGTGTGTGTGTGTGTGTGTGTGTGTGTGTGTAAAGAAGCTGAAGAAAGTGAAGTACATTTGCTTTGTTTTGTCTAGCACTCAGAGGTATTCATGAACATTTCATAAACCTAAATATCATCGATAACCTTGGCCATTCAAACTCAGCTTACCAATGTCCACATGTAGGTCTCACGATGTTCGAAATTTCAGCTGTACTCGTACAACGCATTTAAGCTAAGAGAACTGGTAACATTGAAGCAATGTTTATTTCGTTTGATTATTGGCACTTGTGAAGAAGTGTAACTTTTTTTCTATTCTTACTGTTTTTTTCATACTACGAATGCTTATACATTGTTCACACACCCCTTCATAAGGGGCCACGGCCTATTATGAATAAAATTTCCCGAGTTCCGAACTCTCGGCTCTCTCTCTCTCTCTCTCTCTCTCTCTCTCTCTCTTGTGTAAAGTAGTCGTCACTGTTGTAATTAAAAAAAAAAAAAAAATCATTCTGAAATAGTAATTGCGGCCTTTTGACGCAAGTAGCGTTCCATAGACTGGACAACGGCAGAACGCAACCAAAGATGCGTTTCGCGGATTGCCATATACCGAAAATCGATGTTTAAGATGTAAGAGAGGGCAGGATGTATGCTTCGCCGTGCGGTCTCTCTAGTCGCCCTTACAGCACCTTGTAACTACCTCATCTAAGTTGAATAAAGCGACATCAAATCTAAATTTGAACTCCATTGCACTGTACTTTTGCTGTAATGATAGATTGTTGAACGGTGTTAAGTTTGCTTTGTTGTTGTTGTTTTTGTTTTGATAATGTGAGTATTGTGTTCCACTCTGGTAATAATGGATGGTAAAACTATCCTGAACTGGACACGGATAATGACGAATGATACAACTGTTCTGAATTGCATCCAGCTAGAAACGGATTCTTCATGATATTAGATTGCACTCTGGTAATGATAAATTGTTTTAAAAACACACACACACACACACACACACACACACACACACACACACACACACACACACACACACACACACACACACCAACAACAACAACAAAACTGCTCTGGTTTGCAGTTTTGGTTTGTGACGGACGATAAAACTGCATTGAATAGCACTTTTAAAACCATGGATTTGTGAACTCTGCTGAAGAACACTCAGGTGGTATAGCGCTGTGATACTAATGAATTGTCGAGCGGTACCGAATGGCATCTTACGATAGCATATTGACTGTACAAAATAGCATTATCATTACAAAAAATTGTTGAACTATACTGAATAGGAGCACACGGATAATGATGGATTGTTTATCCGTACTAAATAATACTCTGCTAATGGACAATACTGATTAACGCTCTGAAAACAATAGATTGTTTAATTATACTGAATAGCACTCTGACAATAATATATTGCTGAGCTATACTGAACAGCACCCTGGTGATAGTAGACTTTTGAACTACCTTGAACAACACTCTGATAACAGTGGACTGTGATTTATACCGAACAACACTCCGATGATAACAGACCTTTCCGCCTTGGCTTAAGGCTGTGTCAGACCTATTGACATAGGCTATAGAACACCAAGGCTACATCAAAATGTTGTTATGCTCTGTATAGTTATGCGGGGATTGTCTTCAGTTGTGAAAAGCTCCTAGCATAACATTATCAGTCTCCAAAATCGCCCGAAGTCGGAGTGTGGCTGCCCATGTGGCGGGGTAATCAAAAACGGTCACACACGTAATGTTCTCATCCCCAGCTGATGCATTTGTACCATAGTCTTCAAGTAGTTCGGCTTTTTGGATGATCCCTGGACTCTTAGCTAGGGTACGACGACGACAACAACAACACCTACAACAACAGACTTTTGAATTATACTGAATAGCACTCTGACAACAATAGACGGTTGAACTCAAGCAGCATTCTCAAAATAATTGTTGCCGAACTGTGCTGAATAGGACTCTGATGATAATGACAGACTGTTGATCTATACCGCAGCGCACTCTGATGATTGTAGATTGTTGAACTATACTGATTAGCACCCTGAATACTGAATAGCACCCTGATAATAGTAGACTGCTGGACTATACTGAATAGCAGTCTGATGATAAAAGACCGTTAAGTTATACTGAATAGCACTCTGATGATAAACATCGACTGTTGAACTATAATGGACAGCAGTCTGACAATGATGGTTAGTTGAGCTAGACTAAATAGCACTATAATGGTAATAACTGTTGAACTAGACTGAATGGCACTCTGATAATAACAGATTGTTGAACTATACTGAATAGCACCCTAATAATAATAATAATTATTATAATAATAAATAATAATGATGATGATGATGATGATGATGATGATGATGATGATGATGATGATGATGATGATACACTATTGAAGTATACTGAATGGCACTCTGATAATAAGATTGACCGTCGAATTGTATTCTAATTTTGATAGACTGTCAGTTAAATTGAAAAGCATTGTGATAACAGACTGTTGAACTGTGCTCAATAGCACTCTGATAACAACAGACTGTTGAAAATGGTACTCTGACAATAATACACTGTTGAACTATACTGAATAGCAATCTGATGATAATGGACCGTTGAATTATACTGAATAGCACTCTGATGATAACAATAGACCATTGAAGTATACTGAATAGCACTTTGATGATAGCAGATTGCTGAACTATACTACATAGCACTCTGATACTAACAGATGGTTGAACTATGCTGAATAGCACTCTGATAACAATAGACTGTTGAGCAATAGTATATGGTAATCTGATGGTAATAGATCATTGAACTATGCTGAATAGCACTCTAATGATACTGAATAATACTCTGATAACAATAGACTACTTAACTATACTAAACAGAACTTTGATAACAATACACCGTTGAACTATACTTAATCACACTGTGATAACAATAGACAGTGTTTTATATACTACCAAACAGTATTTTGGTAATAATAGAGCGTTGAACTATACTGATAGCTCTATGGTGAAAAAGACCGTTGGATTATAATCGCACCCTGGTGATAACAGACCTTTGAATTATACTGAATAGCACTCTGATGGTAATAACAGACTGTTGAATTATACTGAATAGCACTCTGATGGTAATAACAGACTGTAGAACTATACTGAATAGCACTCTGCTGGTAATAACAGACTGTTGAACTATACTGAATAGCACTCTGATAACAGTAGACTGTTGAACTATACTGAACAACAACACATTGATAACAGTAGACTATTGAAATATACTGAACAGCACTCTGTCAACAATAGACTGTTGAACTATGCTGAATAGCACTTTGTCAACAATAGCCTGTGGAACTATACTGAATAGCACTCTGATAACAAAAGCCTGTGGAACTATACTGAATAGCACTCTGATAACAATAGACTGAGGAATTATACTGAACAGCTTTTTGTCAACAATAGACTGTGGAACTACACTGAAAAGCACTCTGAAAGCAGTAGACTATTGAACTATACTGTACAGCACTCTGATAATAACAGACTGAACTATACTGAATTGCATTCCGATAATAACAGACTGTTGAATTACACTGATTTGCATTCCTATAATAACAGACTGTTGAGCTATATTGAATCGCATTCCGATAATAACAGATTGTTGAACTATACTGAATCGCATCCCGATAATAACAGACTGTTGAATTACACTGAATTGCATTCCTATAATAACAGACTGTTGAACTACATTGAATCGCATTCCGATAATAACAGATTGTTGAACTATACTGAATCGCATTCCGATAATAACAGACTGTTGAATTACACTGAATTGCATTCCTATAATAACAGACTGTTGAACTATGCTGAACTGCATTCCTATAATAGCAAACTGTTAAACTATGCTGAATTGCATTCCGATAATAACAGACTGTTGAACTACACCGAACTGCAGTCTGTTAGTGACAGAGTGTTGAATTATACTGAATGGTGGGGTTTCAAACTGGGGGAACTGCAGGCGGAAATGGAAGGGAATTACAAAAAAAAAAAAAGGTTGTTTGTTCGTTCATTTGGCGCGCAGTAATTCTATTTTTGTTCTTGCAGACTGACTAGCTCTCTGTTCTTGATGGATTGTTGA
>JADBJO010002030.1:320000-330000 GCA_016801955.1 Conus betulinus
CAATATGTTTTAAATTCTGATAATTATCACAGCCATACAGGCTGTAAACCTTGTGTAGACCTGGAACAGATCTGGCATCAACTCAGGGCTTAAGATAAAGACTTTTCCAGGCGCTCACCTTGGCATGACCAGGAGTTTGTCATGACGGATTTTAAAGTACGTTCGAAGAGAAATGCAGCCATCTCAAATGCAATATAGACAAACTGAAAGATCTTGACAGCGCTGTCCAGTTTCAAGCAACCATAGGGGAAAAAAAAAAAAATCGCCCAAATTCGACGACTGAAAGAAGATCTTTAAAGCCTCACGAACAATTCCCAACCGAATGATGATTGAAACAGCAGCAGAGGTCGTAGAGATAAACTGATGGAAATCAAAGCCATGCGTTTCAAGCAAACGTCTCGGGAGGTATTTCGACGCTAGACGTAGCCTCACAACACTCCAGAAGACTGAAGGGGGCGAGACACTGTACCACCACGAAGAGGATCAGTGAGGCATGAGAAAGGCAAACGAAAAGCTGGGGTCAACAACATTGTGAGGGCATTGACGAAAGGCTAGAGAACAATTGAAGAAAAACTTTTTCAGATTGTCAAACATGTCCAAAGAAAAGCGAAGCAAAGGCAGCTAGCGCGAGCCAGCAAGAACTCCAAAAACGCTCAACCGGGAAGGGAGCGACATAAGTTTAAAAATGTGATTAAAAAAAGAGATTAAAAAAATCCCATGATTATTCCATTCACAGTGCACTGGATGACATTTGATGTCACAATGGGTTCATATGATGGTGCCGAAACATGTGAACTAGTTGGACTATTCATGTTATCCAATATACAGAAAACACTTGGTAAACAGGTTGGCTTGTACAGAGACGATGGCCTCGCCGCGCTAAACAATAACCAAAAACCATTGAAAATAAAAAAAAGAACTTTGCAAAATCTTCCAAAAGTAACCATCCACCTTCTATCCTAAAAACCATACCCAATGGGCATAAACAAAAGACTATCTAACCTGTCATGCAACGAGAAAGTATTCAACAGTGTGCAGCAGTTGAATACCAAGAGGCACTGAAAAAAAGTGGCTACAACTACAAACTACAATACAACCCAGATAATAACATGAACAGTAATAAGAAAAACAGGAAAAGGAAGATCATATGGTATAATCCCCATATGATGGAAGAATAAAGACTAATGTAGGAAAAGAATTCTTTAAAATTCTTATAACATCATTTCCAAAAGAACATGTACTATCTAAATATATTCAATAAAAACACCGTCAAGCTATCATATTCATGTATGCCCAACCTCAAAAACATAATTGACTCATCTAACAAAACTAAAGCAACACAGCCAAAAAGGGTAACAAAGGACATCTTGTAAACTGCACAAAAAAAGATCAATGCCCCCTGAATAATAAATGCCTTACAATAATATTGTATACCAAGCCACAGTAACAACTGATAGTGACAAAGAAACATACATAGGGATTACTGCAAACCATTTCAAAACTAGATATGCAAACCATAAACAGTCCTTCAAAAATGAAAAATATAAAACCAAACAGAACTAAGCAAACACATTTGGAAACTTTAAAGATAAAAAAAATAGACTATAATATATCATGGAAAATTATAAAAAGAGCAGCACCATACAACAATATCTCTAAAAAATGCAACCTATGTTCTACAGAAAAGTGGCTGATATTATGCAAACCTCATCTAGCAACTCTGAATTCAAAAGTTGAGATCATAAACAATTGCAGGCACAAATGGAAATTCTTGTCTTGTCAACACACCATTCCTTAACACACCCTCCCTGAACGCACCCCCCAAAAAAATCAAAATTGTAAAAAGATACAGGCCGCGTGAAACACATGCAGAACTCACGCTTACACACACACAATATATATAACACCGGTAGCGTGCCCAAAATGAACACCCTGAAGAGAGCAGAGAGCTGAAAACTTGTTGGTTTTTTTTTAATCTCTTTTTTAATCAACGCACGGACGGACGCACGCACGCACACACACATGCGCGCGCGCGCGCGCACACACACACACACACACACACACACACACACACACACACACACACACACGCATATACACACACACACACACGCACGGACGCACGCACACTCACACTCACACACACACACACACACACACACACACACACACACACACACACACGATTGCCTGATCAGTTGGTGGTCAGGGAAAAGAGTAGTTTTTGCAAGAGAGGGGGAGAGAGAGAGAGAGAGAGGCGCGGGCGCGCAGGCGCGCACTTGCACACACACACACACACACACACACACACACATACACACACACGCGCGAGCGCGCGCGCGCACGCAGGCGATCACGCGCTCACACGCTTCCAAGGGACATAACCGCATACACACGACTTTATTCACTCGTACTTGTTGCCTCCCCTGTGCAAGAAACCGGCTTTTAAAACCAGCTCCTAGAAGAATGTTTCCCATGATTATTCCATTCACAGTGTACTGGATGACTGAGTTGGGGTGAAAAAAAGGCAATAAGTAATTAGACATTGTCTTCTTTTTTCTTTCCCCCCCCCCCCCCCCCCTCTAGCCCTGGAAGACAACGCCCTTGTTGTTTGTACAGAAAACACTATTATAAACGTGATAAAGAAGCTGTACGAGAAACTAGTCTCTTTTCTTCCGTATCTTTGTTTCATCTCTCTGTAGGACTTCTGACGGGGCATGGGAGGGGACGGGGGAGACGGGGAGAAGTGAGCGTGAAAACAGTCACATTATTCTATCACAAGAGGTGTTTGAACACAGGATTTTATCCCCCCCCCCTACTCTATCTCCCCTTGTGTCCCTTTGTGTTTTGTGCTGGTCACTGTTTCCTAGTTTCGGTGAATTTCTAGACGTAATTGTGTAATGTTTATGTGCCGGTAAAACTGTCGTAATATGTATATGCATTCTTTTTATATTTGTTTTTAATGAAGGACGGATGTAACACGCAGGAGGCAGGCAGGCAGGCACGCAGGCACACACACACACACACACACACACACACACACACACACACACACACACACACACACACACACACACACACACACACACACAAACACACACACACGTACATACACATACACACAGGCACCACGCACGCACGCACGCACGCACGCACGCACGCACGCACGCACGCACGCACGCACGCACACACACACACACACACACACACATTGTACAATTACCACAAGAAGCAAAATCACACACACACACACACACACACACATTGTACAATTACCACAAGAAGCAAAATCGACCAAAGCTAGCTTGTGGTTATTCCGTTTTCACTCCCAAGGTGGGTAGGAAGTGGGGGTAACAGTTAGAAAAGAGGTGGGGGGGGGGGGGGGGGGGGGGGGGGGGGGGGGGTGGATGGGGGGTAACAGGGGTCAGGGGGGGGGGGGTGGGGGGGGGGGGGGGGGGGGGGGTGGGGGGGGGGGGGTCTCTCACTCTGGGGGGGGGGGGGGGGGGGGGGGTCTCTCAGGGGGGGGGGGGGGGGGGGGGGGGGGGGGGGGGGGGGGGGGGGGGAAGGGGGGGGAGGCAGGGGGGGAAGGGGGAGGCGAAGGAAAAGACTGTAGTGGATTAGAAGAGGTATTGGAAAACAATTCTCTCTCTCTCTCTCTCGCCTCTCCCCTCGCTCTCTCTCTCTCTCTCTCTCTCTCTCTCTTCTCTCTCTCTTTCTCTGTCTGTCTGTCTCTGTCTCTGTCTGTGTGTCTGTATGTCTGTCGTTTCCTTGTATTGAGAAAAATTTTTTGACGTATTTGTGTATTCAGTAATCGTATTCAAAATTGTGTTAATATGTTTCTGTATTCTTTTAATTTCTTTTTAATGAGGGTCAGATGAAACCTTTCCCCCATCCTTCCTATCCACACACACACACACACACACACACACACACACACGCGCGCGCGCGCGCGCGCGCGCGCGCGCACGCACGCACGCACGCACGCACGCACGCACGCACGCAGAACCAAAACAAATCAGAAGCAAAACAAACACGTGGTTATCCCGCATTTCCTTCAGTGAAAAAAATAAAAAAGATTCGCTCACCTGTTCCTCTCTCTCTCTCTCTCTCTCTCTCTCTCTCTCTCTCTCTCTCTCTCTATATATATATATATATAATATATATATATATATATATATGTAAACATCTTTGTGTCTGTCTGTTTGTCTGTCTGTCTGTCTGTCGGTCTCTGTCTGTCTGTCGGGTCTCTCTGTCTCTGTCTCTCTCTAGTTATAGCTATCTATCTTACATATACATCTCTTTATCTTCCTCCCACCTACCCCCCTCCCACCCATGCCCCCCGCCCTCTCTCTTTCACCATGTAATTAACGGGTCACGCGATTCTCCTCGTCCTTAACAAAGAAAATAACAGGAGGAAACGGTAAGAACAATGAGTACAAACTCATTAACCAGTTATTTAGTCAAATCAATCAGTTTTAAAGCAATCAAGCACGCAGTCGATCGATCAGTCAGTCAATCAGCCCGTAACTCGACCAGCCGACCAGCCATTCATCTAGTGAATAGATCATTACGTTAGATTGTCAATCAGTTAAATAGTCTTTAAGTCAACCGGTCCATTAGTCAACCAGCCAGACAAGCTGCCAAGCAGTCAATCAATCAACCAATCAAGCAGTAAACCAAACCAATCAATCAACCAGTCAACCAATCAATCACCTGATCAAACAATCAATCAGTCGATCGATCAATCGATCAATTAACCAATCGATACATATGTTTGTGTACTTTCTTATTTTGTGTGTGAAAATGTCTGATACTTTACCATTTCATTTTCACTGATGAAGAGCGTGTACATATGTGTACTTAGTGTGCGTACGTGTGCGTTTATTACCGTGAGCATGCGTGCGTGTGCAAAGGAAACTCAACAGCAAAATCGCGTGCCAAGGGAACGCAATACTGAATTTGCTAGGGCAACACAGTCGTAAAATTGTCATGGAAACACAATGGTAAAATTGCCAAGGCAACACAAAAAGCAAAGTGACGTATAGAGACACAACACTGAAACTGTTGGGGAAATACATGAGTAAAATCGACGGAGGAACACACTGTTTCACTTGCCAAAGCAACGCAATCGTAGAGTTACCAAAGGCACACAATTGTTGAATTGCCAAAGGAACAAAAACCTAACTTTAGGGGAAAGGAGCTTAAAAAAATTTTCAAAGACACACAATTGTCAAATTGCCAAAGGAAAGAAAACGTAACGGCAGAGAAAAGGAACATAAAATTGCAAAGAAACACAGAAGTAACATTAACAAAACAACATGCTAGTAAATTTGCCAATAAAATGGTAAAACTCCCAAATGGACGCAATCGTGAAATTATCAAAGGAACACAAAAAGTTAATTTCCCACAGGAAAAATATACATAAAATTGCCAAAAGACTGGAATTGTAAAATTGCCGAAAAAAACACAATCGAAGATTGCCAAAAGAGCATGTCAGCAATATCACCAGGGGGCAAAACAGTAATTTTGCCAAAGGGATATAATCATAAAACTGCCAAAGGAACCAAACAGTGAAACTGCCAAGGAAACGCAATGGTAAAATTGCCAGGGAGAACACAATTATAAAGATGTCAAGCGAAAACACTACCTAAAATGGCCAAGTGAACACAATATTAAAAAAACAGCAACATGAACATAATCAACATTGTCAAAACACAATAGGAAAATGGCCAAATGAGCACAAAAATATGTCAATGCCAAAGTGAATATAACGTATGATTGACGAGTGAACATAACACTAAATTAGCCAACTAAACACAACAGTAGAATAGTCCTGTTTAAACAGAATAACAAATTGCCAATGGAAACACGTTTTATAAGATAATTAGCGGACACATGATAACAGAACTGTCAGAGAAAACATAAGCATTTAAGCAAAAGCCAAGGAGGACACATGTTTGTACCTAGAAGAAATACGTGAGTGGAATCGCTACCTGTAACATATGATCTTAATTTACCGATTGTGTAAACTCATCTGAGAAATATGCAAGGTGAATGCACGACAAAAACCAATAAGGGAGACAAATCAGAAAAATCGTATCCGAATTAAAACAATAGCTAAGGGAAGCAAGCTCATTAGAACATTCACACAGAGAAATGCATTGCAAAATGTCCTTCGGGAAACATTACAAAATTAACAAGGGCAAAACCATTAGTACATTAAGAGATGGGAATACATTTCGAAAAAGATGAATGTATCAGCCCGATATGTTTCTGCATCAGTTCTCCCTCCCTCCCTCTCTGTCTGTCTGTTTAAAAGACTGCTAGACAACGTTTTTACCAGCCCCTCGACAATAACCACCCACCCGCTCATCAGTGATACCTTTAACAAAATACCCTAATGACAAAGAAATTGGAAAACAGTTGATTGTCATCAGTCATTTTGTGAGCAGGTTGCCAAAATTAGACATAATGTATGGTCCTTTTAATTGCCAAATGATCCTAATATGACAAACAGCAGGTTGAAATAGTAGCATTGAGAATTTGAATCTGCATCTCCTCAGCAGACGTTTGAAAAACTGCTCTTCATCGGCGAGCAGGTGGCCCAATTCACCACTCGCCTGACAAAAATAACAGCCTGTCGCATGTAGTCGGACGGCCGTTGCTTTTCTACAACACAGCAGTGGATGTGAAATCACACTCTTTCCCACAATAGCATTTCTTTCTGTAGCCTGAGTATCAAACAACATAGGTTCTGTATAATGACGTCCAGATAGTCCAGAAGCTGCAATTGTTTCCCACGTCCACGCATCTGCAGCAAATGATCTAGATATTACCATTTCCCATGGTCGCGTTATCTGAATCGAGTTCACTCAGTCAGCAACAGCCTGGCTGAAGAAGTTGGCCGGATGGCTGTCGAAAGCTACGAGTGAGTAGTGCATTTTCGTTTGTTGGGAGACTAGGTCTAAGTCCAGGCAGCAATATACTACCATTTCATTGACTATAATTATGCAGGCTGGCAGATGAGCTGTCTCTGTGAGCGGGTCATACAGGGTCAAGACTTTTTCTCTTCGATCACGGACATGGGTCAATGTCACTGTGTCCTCACTCACTTGAGACCCTGTCAATGATAAGCCCCTGGTACAGGACATGACAACGATTTTTACATGACATTAATGACCTCCTCCGGCAGGGATCAGCCCCACAGTCCGCCTGTTCGCAGATGACACGATGTGCAGCCACACAATAAAGAAAGCATCCAACCAACAGACACTACAAAACGACCTTAACACTCTGATAAAGTGGGAAGAGCAGTGGTCCATGAGCTTCCATCCAAAAAGTGCTCAACGCTGAGTGCTACACGGCGACAGAACAAACTCCAACCTGCGTACAAACTCCATGGACGCACTCTAGAAGTTGTGACCTCAACCAAATACCTACGGGTCACGATCCAAGACGACCAAAAAATGGGATCCCACATTGAGACGATCACCGCAAAAGCCAGCAAAACCCTCGGCTTCTCTAGACGAAACCTCAAAATCGGAAACAACAAGATGAAAGAAACTGCATACAAAACCCTTGTTCGACCGATTGTTGAGTACGCGTCATGCGTCTGGGACCCCCACACCAGCAACGAGATCCAGGAGATCGAAAAGATCCAGCGCAGAGCAGCCAGATGGGCCACACACAGCCGTAGACCAATAACCAGTATAGATGTAATCCTACGCTCGCTGAAGTGGCCTACATTAGAGAAACGCAGGCAACATGCCAGACTGGAAATGATGTACAAATTCCACCACACAGTCTTGTCGACATCAACTCCAAGTACCTGCCCAGGAAATCCCAGACCAGAAGAAGTTTAAGAACAAACAACAGCTGCAGCTACGACATCCCACAATGCAGGACAGACTACCGACAGATGTTCTTCTTCCCAGGAACCATCCCAGAGTGGAACAAATTACCAGAGGTTGTGGTGATGGTGGAGACCCAGGACCGCTTCAGGTTCAGACTCGCCTCTCGCCAATAACACCAACGATCACCCCCCATCCCCCTCTACCTTCTTCTACCCCCCCCCCCCCCCCCCCTTTCCCCCCCCACTTCCTCCTCATCTCTCCACTCCCTCCTCCCCACCCACCCCTTAAGCTGAAATCAAAATCATGTCTGACAAACACAGCGCAAATCTTCGCAAACCCCTAAGTAGACGACAGAGTCGTCAGCATAATGATGTTGGTCGTGAACAGAAGGAGAAGAAGAAGATTACTGGACACGGTAATGAGCCGGCGCTGTAAGGCTGCAGACATCTGTGGGTGTTTCAACAGACACTGTCTTTGGAATATCTGGAATCAATCTAAAACCACCGAATACACTCCAGAACTTGATGTGCACTTCAGCAGTACGCCATCCATGAAAAGAGTGGAGGGACACACACACACACACACACACACACACACACACACACACACACACACACACACACACACACACACACACACACACTGAGACATTCACATTCAGTCACCGAGACCTTGGCTTGTTCATTTAAGCCGTCTGGTACATATGAAGACAGACGGGATTCTCTCTCTCTCTCTCTCTCTCTCTCTCTCTCCTCTCTCTCTCTCTCTCTCTCTCTGTGTGTGTGTGTGTGTGTGTGTGTGTGTGTGTGTGTGTGTGTGTGTGTGTGTGTGTGTGTGTGTGTGTGGCTATGTGTGTCCCTGTGTGGGAAAGTGTACTGTGCAGGCTTTCTTGTGTTCTTTGTCTCAGGAACATATATTGAAACAACCGACTGCTTGTGTTTTCCAACATTTAGCAGCATGAATCAGACCCTGGCCGTGCCATCTGGAAATACATCAGGGAAACTGTCTATCGGCAGGGAGTGTTTTTCCACTCCTAAACGCTTCCCTTGATCTCGTTTACCTCCCTTTAATTACACTAATTTCTGCCTGCCATGCGATTCCTTATTTTTTTTTTTTTTTCGTCGAAGGCCTCTTTTTCTCTCTGTCTCCTCCTTCTAGACCCCTTCAACAACGTAACTCCCTCTCCGCTCATTCTGTCACTACGGAACACAGCCTCACCTGGATCGTTCTGTCACAACCCCAACACCGACAGTTCACAAAGAGCAGTCACATGTCAAGTTGTCAGGAACCCGTTCCATGCACTTCGGTGGCATTTAGTTTGCGTCTCATCCAGATGGTGCCATCCCTGTCCATCCTATGACAGCCGCTGGCATTTCCCTTTTCATAACCCCCCCCCCCCCCTCTCCTCCTTTTTATGGCACAGATTTTTTTCAGAGAGAATTTCCATTAGGCGCTAATAATACAGGCCCCTATACGTGTACGCCGGATCAATTCTGCTTCCAAACGTTCACGTTCAGAACTCGTGTGGTCCGGCCTACATGGCGTTGATTGTTTGCTCGACAAACTGTCTTCAAGGGAAATAATTCAGGGAAACATCGACAAATATGGAAAAGCTAAGCCCCCCCCACCCACCCCCACCCACTCCTTATCCATCAAGTCCATACTCCATCCCCCGACCCACCAGGCTCCACCTCCACCCCACCATGAATATAAAGCCTTGATCCCTTGTTTTCTCATACTGTTGTTCCTGTGCATTTGATAGTAGACAACACATTTCTTGTTCCAGGGCATAAACAAACAAGCAAACAAACAAACGAAAGTTAATGCATAACACCCCACTTCCAAGAAGAGTGGAATGTTTTGTGAATGCACGAGTACGCAAATGCGTGTATGAGTGCCTATTTGGATGAAATGGCGAATCGTGGATTTGTTCAGCAGTTTATTACAAGTTTTCTGCAAAACTGAACAACGTGTAGTTTCCTGGCTAATTATGTAAGAAGCTTTACATTATCATAGAATATTTCTAGTCACACATAAACCAGCATTCTGAATTTTCCGTCTCCTGTGAAAATCGTACAAGGGCAGTAACGCTTTAGTCTATACCTCGTATGCGCTTGGGGAGTTGTTTTTCTTTTCTTTTCTTTTTT
>JADBJO010002030.1:340000-347500 GCA_016801955.1 Conus betulinus
TGGAAGCGCCGTGCCTCGTGGCCGGCTGGCCGATTCAGCAGATACACGTACTTTTCATGTACTGATCACTACGCAAGTGACGTTTAGCAGATATGCAACTTACAGTGTACTGATTAATACGCAGAGACCGTAACTTACCATGTACTGATCAATACTCAGTGACTGTAACTTACAATGTGCTGACCAATACGCAGTGAATGTACTGACCAATAGGCATTGACCGTAGCCTACAATGTACTGATCAATACTGTAACTTACAATGTACTGATCAATAGACATTGACCGTAGCCTACAATGTACAGATCAATACTCAGTGACCGTAACTTACAATGTACTGATCAATACGCAGTGACTGTAACTTACAATGAACTGATCGATACGCAATGACCGTAGCTTACAGTGTATTGATCGATACACAATGACCGTAGCTTACAGTGTATTGATCAATACGCAATGACCGTAGCTTACAATGTACTGATCAATACGCAGTAACCGTATTTTACAATGTTCTGATCAATACGCATTGACCGTAACGTACAATGCACTGATCAATACACGGTGAGATCTAACTGATATGTAACTTACAATGTACTGATCAATACACATTGATGCCTAGGTCATATGTCACTTACAATGTACTAATCAATACACACTGACGCCTAGGTCATATGTCACTTATAATGTACTGATCAATACACATTGACGCGTAGGTCATATGTCACTTATAATGTACTGATCAATACACATTGACGCGTAGGTCATATGTCACTTATAATGTACTGATCAATACACATTGACGCGTAGGTCATATGTCACTTATAATGTACTGATCAATACACATTGACGCGTAGGTCACATGTAACCTACAATGTACTGATCAATACTCAGTGACTGTAACTTACAATGTACTGATCAATACACAGTGACTGTAACCTACAATGTACTGATCAATACACAGTGACTGTAACTTACAATGTACTGATCAATACACAGTGACTGTAACTTACAATGTACTGATCAATACACAGTGACTGTAACTTACAATGTACTGATCAATACGCAGTGACTGTAACTTACAATGTACTGATCAATGCACAGTGACTGTAACTTACAGTGTACTGATTAATACACAGCGACTGTAACTTACAGTGTACTGATCAATACACAGCGACTGTAACTTACAGTGTACTGATCAATACACAGCGACTGTAACTTACAATGTACTGATCAATACACAGCGACTGTAACTTACAATGAACTGATCAATATACATTGACGCGTAGGTTATATGTAACCTACAATGTACTGATCAATACACAGTGACTGTAACTTACAGTGTACTTATCAATACGCATTGACTGTAACTTACAATGTCCTGATCAATACACAGTGACTGTAACAATGTACTGATTGATACGCAGTGACTGCAACTTACAATGTACTGATCACACGCCGTGACATCTAGCTGATATGTAACATACAATTTACTGATCAATACTCAGTGACTGTAACTTACAATGCACTGATCAATACGCAGTGACGTCTAGCTGATATCTAACTCACAATGTATCGATCAATACGCAGTGACGTCTAGCTGATATGTAACTCACAAGGTATCGATCAATACACAGTGACGTCTAGCTGATATGTAACTCACACAAGGTATCGATCAATACACAGTGACGTCTAGCTGATATGTAACTTACAATGTATCGATCAATACACAGTGACGTCTAGCTGATATGTAACTTACAATGTATCGATCCATACACGGTGACGTCTAGCTGATATGTAACTTACAATGTATCGAACAATACGCAGTGAGGTCTGGTAAATACGTAACATACAATGTGCAGGCCAGTACGCAGTGACGCTTCACTGATGAAGACCTACCCCCTCCGGGATGTGCATGCGTGTGTGCGTGCGTGCGTGTGTGCGATGTGTGTGTGTGTGTGTGTGTGTGTGTGTGTGTGTGTGTGTGTGTGTGTGTGTGTGTGTGTGTGTGTGTGTGTGTGTGTGTGTGTGTGTGTGTGTGTGTGTGTGTGTGTGTGTGTGTGTGTGTGTGTGTGTGTGAGAGAGAGAGAGAGAGAGAGAGAGAGAGAGAGAGAGAGAGAGAGAGAGAGAGAGAGAGAGAGAGAGTTCGCTCTTCCCAAATAAGAAAACCAAACGAATAGCTTCCCAGTGAAGAAATGCAAAACAACTGAATTCCCCTAAAGAAAACCAAACAACCGGTTTCCAATGAAGGAAACCAAACCAGCTTCCCCATGAAGAAAATCCACGCAACAGGCTTCCCAAAGAAGATCATACACTCATCCGGCTTTCCCAAGAAGATTATAAGTACAGACATCCGGCTTCCCAAATGAAGAGAATCGAAAAACTGGCTTCTCAGCGAAGAAAGCCAACCAACCGGCATTTTAATTAAGAAAACCAAATAAACCGACATCCCAACGAAGGAATCCGAACAACAGGCCTCCCAATGAAAAAATAAACAAAACAAACAAACAGAGAAATTAACAAACAACCAACTAACTCATCAATTCGTAAAACAAGCAACCAGCATCTTAGGGAAGAAATCCAAATAGCTAGCTGTCCACTAAAGGCACCGTACAACCATATACTGAATAACGAAAATCACACATTCAGCTTCCAAAGGAGGGAATGCAAAGAACCGGCTTCCCAATGGAGAAAACTGAAAATGAAATCACCTTTTCCGATGAAGGACACCAACCAATCAGCTTCTCAAAGAAGGGTTTCCCATTGACCAACACAAAGCAACCGACTTCTCAAGCAAGAAGAAGAAGAAGAAGAAGAACAACAACAAACAACAACAATGACAACAACAAAAATAACAACAAGCAAGAAGAAGAAGAAGAAGAAGAAGAAGAAGAAGAAGAAGAGGAGGAGGAGGAGGGAGGAGGAGGAGGAGGAGGAGGAGAAGAAGAACAACAACAACAGCAACAACAAGAGCAAGAAGAAGAAGAAGAAGAAGAAGAAGAAGAAGAAGAAGAAGAAGAAGAAGAAGAAGAAAAGCTTTTCAACAAAAATATCCGGACTACAGGTCGGCGATCCCAATTTCCCTTGGTGACTTAAAGGACGACACTGTCCCCTAGGAAGAGAGAGAATGCCGGGTCTGGGGTTCCATTCTCCCATGGGCGTTTTTTTTCTTTTTTTTTTTTTTTTAACTGTAGTGGTCTGCGAATTTGAGACGATAAACTGAGGATCTGTGGGACAGTATCTGCTTAGCTCAGGTAAAAAAAACCCACGATAACATGGCTGCTGGTCATAGTGGGTCAAACAGTCCACTTGGAGAGCTGACTTCAGACATCATGTAACGGGAGGGGGGGGGGGGGGGGGGGGGGGGGGGGGGGGGGGGGGGGGGGGGGGGGGGGGGGGGTAGTTAGGACAATGTGGAGCTGTGCTGTGGCTACACGCTCTCCTGGAGGATAGGAATTTGAGTTTCACAGGAAAAATGTGCTTTGACACCGTAGTAAAGTACTAAATGATACTGTACGAATAGTGCTTTACACCACGGTACAGTAAACTACAATGGTATACAATACAAGGCGATACAGTACAGGACAACAATGTTTGTTGTTGTTGGTTTTGTCCGTCGAGACGACAAAGACCATCTAGTCATCCTGGGATCGAAGATGAGTGCGTAGATGGCTGTTCAGGCCAATCTGCGCTCGGAAAAAAACCTATCACAGTACGGACAGGGGATGGTGGCAGCAGCTGGAGATCTGTTGACACTGGTCTTTCTGATCATCCTGCGCTGCTCAGCTGCAGCAGTTCTGTTGCTTTCACAGGTCTCTGCACCCTTTGCGGACAGCTGATCGCCACCCGTCTGTGTCCTGGGCAGTCTGCTCCCCTGTTGTGTGGCTGATGTTGAAGGCCTTCAGGGAAGATCTGAGGCTGTCTTTGAAACGTTTCTTCTGGCCTCCATGAGAGTGTTTGTTTTCTTGTAGTTCGCCAAACAATAGTTTCATTGGCAGCCGATGGTCTGGCATGCGAACGACGTGACCTGCCCAGCGAAGCTGTGACTGCATCAGGATGGTGAACTAACATAATACCCATACATCAGACCATACAGTAGACTACGGGGCTGTACAATTCACAACACAATTTACACTGGAACATCATACAAAAATATAGTACACTGCAGTACAATAAACCACAGGGTTGTACAATCTAGTACAATACAAAACAGTGGTGTATAATGCAACACAATGCAGTTCAGTGCAAAATAACACAATGCAGTAAAGTATGATACTCTGAGGTATTGTACAATACGGTATATCAACATATAATTAGGTGCAATGTAACGCAATACAGTACAGCACAGTACACTGAGATACTGTACAGTATGATATAACACAATATGGTATAGTACAGTGCAATATGATACAATACAGGCACAGTACAACACAAGAGACTATCAAACTGTACAATACAGAGCAGTACAGTACAATGTCGTATACGACAGTACACCATAATGCAAACACAACACAACAAACTACGATGCAGTACAGCAACACACAGTAACAAAACAATACAGTAAAGTACAATACATTGCAGCAGTATGATACAAAACGATACAACTCAGTGCAAGGAAGTACAAAACAATACGAATTTAACACTGTACAATTTTATAAATACGGTACAGTACAATATAATGTAAAAACAATACGGGTGCAATACAATAGAAACAAAACAATATAGTTTCACTACAACTCAGTGTCGTACCATACACCACATTACAATACAGGGCAATACAATGCAATACAACACAATACAATACAATACAATACTGTACACACAATACAGCGCAAGCCGTACTATACAACACAAGACAACACACCACACTTCTGTATTATTACCGCCAGAGAAGCACTCTCTTGGCAGAAATGAATTGACAGGCCGCGCGCGTCTCTGCATTTCTGATGGAAAAACACAAGACGGTTGCCAGCGAGGTCAAGCACTGAATCAACACATTACGCCGACACACAGAGAACCTCTCAGCACAAGCTGACCAACCCTGTCCTGCGACTCGTAAGTGTGGGGTGTAGCCTCCACATTCGTCACCCCCCCAGTCAATTTTTGTCATACCTCACCTATTTTTTTTTTTTCTCTCGACATATCAACTGCCTTCGTCAAAAAAAAAGCACCCCCCCAAAAAAAAAAACAACAACAAACAAACAAACAAACAAACAAGCAAGAAACATACAAACAAAATACAAAACAAGACAAAACAAAAAACAAAGAACACAGAACAAACCAAAAAACAAACAAAAAACACCCCCAAAACAAAAACAAAAAAAATCCTCTCATCTCTTTCGTCAACACTTATTACAACTCAGGCTGCCAAAAAAAGCAAGCAAGCAAACAAACAAAACACCAGACTCACCATTTTTGTCAAATCACATTACATTTGTCTGCTTTTGCCATCGCCAGATTATCACCGAAACGAAGCTCACCGCTTTGGTCACGTATCATCGCTGTCGTCAGCTTTTGTTACCGCCGAAGTTATCACCAAAAGCAAGCTCTCTACTTTTGTCTACTGTCAGCATTTTTGTCTGCTTTTGTCATGATCAAGGCCTTCATCAAAACCAAGCTCAGCATTTTTTTTTTTTTTTAATTTCATTACTTTCGCCAACTTTTGTCACCAGCGATGTCATTACAAAAACACAGCTAATTACTTTTGTCAAATCTCATCACTTGCGTCAAATTTTGTCACCATCGAAATTCTCATAAAAACCAAGCAGACCCTCTTTTTTAAAAACCAAATCTTATCACTTTTGTGAGCTTTTGTCACTGCCGAGGTTATGATAAAACCCAGGCTCATCTCTTTTGTCAAACGCCATTACTTTTGCGTGCTTTTGTCATCACACCGAGGTTATCACCAAAACGAGGGTCATAACTTTTGTCAAATATCATCACTTACCAACTTTTGTGACCACGGAGGATATCAGCTAAAAACGAAGCTGGCCAGTTTTGTCACATATCATCACTGTTGTGAGACTGCATCATCATTAAGGTCATAACCCAAACCAAGTTCTCCATTTTCGTCAAATGTCATCATCTTTGTCAACTTTTGTCACCATCGAGATTATCACTAAACAAAGCTAACTTTTTATGTAAACTTTTTTCTTCAATCGCTTCGATGATGTGAGTGCTGGATTCAACAATACAACAATACACAGCTACTTTCCACGGCCTGAGGAAATCTGGTTCAGAAATGAAATTTATGTACTCGTCTGCAAAACAAGAAATAAAAACTGAGTACGAAAAAAGCGTTGCAAACCAGTCACAAGTGTTCTCATGCCATGCCTGCACTCAAGAATTCAGGTTCACCCGGAGTCGAAGCGTGCACAAGAAAGACACATGTCTACTGCAAATAAAACATATCTACTGCATATATCAAAAGCAGACAAAAGCAGCAGCAGTCACCAGCCCCAGTTGATATTATCATCTTTGTCAGCTTGGAACTGAATCAATTTGGAAAGAACCCCCATCCCCCACCCCACCCTCCAACATTTGTTTTTCCACCAAACGGTAAAGCAGAGGGATATAGCTCGGATCTGTCATAATCATGTTTTCTTCTCTTTTTGCCCTGACGAAGACATCGCTCTTACAGAGTACTCTCCCTTGAATTAACACAAAAACTGTGACACTCACGTTGAGCCTCACTACAGCATTATTATTTCACTGGGGCCGAAAGAGTTAAGGACAAACACATCTAAATGACAAAGAAGGAGGGGTAACTCTCGTTCCCATTGTAAGATTCCCCATTAGAGAAGAACACACCACGCTGTGTGCATCGGCCGTTCCATCCGATTTCACACACCCACTGCTACCAGAAATACATAGAAAACCCGTTTTAGCTAATCTAGCAGCAGAAAGGGCATTCAGTGCCCATTCCAAAGGATACAATCTCGCTATCTTGCCATCAGAACCCAAAGTCAAAACCAAGCCATGTCATGGATTCTTAAACCAGGAGGGACAGTCGGGAGATTGCAGACCTCCACCACGGTCGGTCGAACAGATCCGGGATCGACCCTTCCATCCACCCGTCCTTTTACCCGCGTTGAAATTTGACAAAGCTGTTTTTTCTGCGACTCCCCGTCTTTACGTTCAGTCTGGTAAGACTCTGTCCGTTGACATCTTTACATTCAGTCTGGTATGACTCCGTCCGTTGGGATCTTTACGTTCAGTCTGGTAAGACTCTGTCCGTTGACATCTTTACATTCAGTCTGGTATGACTCCGTCCGTTGACATCTTTACATTCAGTCTGGTAAGACTCTGTCCGTTGACATCTTTACATTCAGTCTGGTATGACACCGTCCGTTGACATCTTTACATTCAGTCTGGTAAGACTCTGTCCGTTGGCATCTTTACATTCAGTCTGGTATGACTCCGTCCGTTGACATCTTTACATTCAGTCTGGTAAGACTCTGTCCGTTGGCATCTTTACATTCAGTCTGGTAAGACTCCGTCCGTTGG
>JADBJO010002030.1:355000-362003 GCA_016801955.1 Conus betulinus
TGGAGTCACGGATGATGCCTGATGTTTTAGTTTACCCCGTTATAGTCGTTACTAACGGCTGTAACAGCCAGTAACGGTTTTTCTTCTTCATGGAATATCTCGGAAAGTACTTGGCCGATCTTTCTGAAAATTAGCAGGTATGTTCACTATGGCTTACGGATGATGCCCGATGTTTTAGTTTACCGTTATAGCCGTTACTAACGGCTATATCGGCTCATAATGGTTTTCTTCTTTATGGAATATCTCAGAAAGTACTTAGCCGAACTTTCTGAAAATTGTAGGGTATGTCCATTATGGGCGACGGATGATGCCCGACGTTTGAGTTTACCGTTGTATCCGTTACTGACGGTTTTAACGACCCATAATAGTTTTTTTTTTTATGGAATGTCTCAGAAAGTACCTGGCCGATCTTTCTGAAATTTGTAGGTATGTTCATTATGAGTCACGGATCATGCCCGACATTTGATTTACCGTTATGGTCGTTACTAACGGCTATAACGACCCATAACGGTTTTTGCTTTTTATGGAATATCTCAGAAAGTAAGTGGCCGATCCTTCTGAAAATTTGTAGGTATGTTCATTATTGGTCACAGAGATGCCCGATGTTTAAGTTTACCGTTATAGCCGTTACTATTGGCCCATAATGGTTTTTCTTTTTATGGAAAATCTCAGAAAGTTCTTGGCCGATCTTTCTGAAAATTTGTAAGTATGTTCATTATAGGTCACAGATGATGGCCGATGTTTGTCAGAATAGCCATTACTAACGGTTACACCAGCCCAAGACGGTTTTTACTCTTCATGGAATATGTCGCGCGTATTCAGGATAAACTGGGAGTACGTTTATATGCTTTGCGGATTTTTTTTGTTTTGTTTTGTTTTGTTTTACGCTTAGGAGTGCAAGTCGGAAATGAAGGGAAGGGTGTGGGAAGGGAGAGAGGAGGGGGCAGGAGAGGAAGCGGATTGGTGGGGTTTGGGACTCCCAGTTCTTATAGAACAGGGAGTACTTTACAATGGGAACGAAGAAATGCTGTCTGTCAGTCTGTCCGTCTGTCCGTGGTCAAAAAATGTTCCACTCGCTTCAGACAAAACTTCTGGGCCGACCTTTCTGAAAATGTGTAGGTATGTTCATTATGGGTCACAGATGATGCCCGATGTTTTATTTTACCAGAAGAAGAACGTTATAAACGACTTATAACGGCCTAAAACGTTTTTTATTTTCTTTCTTTATGGAATATCCCTGAAAGTACTTCGCCGATTTCTTATATCTCAGTGACGAAATACATTATGACGCATGTTGATTGTAACGTTTTTCTTTATTTATGATGCAAGTTTGATTGTGACGTTTATCTACACGTGTATTCAAGAGAGTTCTAAACTGGGAGCACGTTTATGTGCTTTGCATCTTGTTTCCTCTTGTCGTGCCTAGCTTCAACCTGGTCTGTGTTGCTGGTCATTCATTCGTCCACCAAATCACCCAGTCCGATCATGCCCCGTAGCCTAATTCAGTGTTTTCCTTATTTGGATTGACACATCAGAAGCGCCTGTGACTTCCTTCCCAGTCTCATCCTGAGAAAGTAGGAGGCTGATTTTTTACATGCACGGCTTTGTATCAATACTACTGCCAAACAACTCAAGTTCATGCCGGTCTGTCACATTCGCGATGCCACAGTGAAACTTTCCTCCTGACCTTTTCGAGAAATGATCAAAATGACAACCAGGAATTAGAATCACAGGACACACGAGCATTCATTCAGTTACAGCGGTCTGTCAGTCTGTCCGTCTGTCTGTCTGTGCGTGGGTGTGTGTTTGTGTTTATTTGTGTGCGCACACGCGCACGTTCGTGCGTCTGTGTGTGTGTGTGTGTGTTTGAGAGCGCGCACGCGTGCGTCTGTGTGTGTGTGTGTGTGTGTGTGCATGTGTTTGTGTGAGTGTGGGTATGTATGTGGGTGCGCGCGCGCGTGTTTGTGCGTGCGTGTGTGTGTGTGTGTGTGTGTGTGTGTGTGTGTGTGTGTGACAATAACAGGGAGAGAGAGAGAGAGAGGGGGGGGGGGGCATCCAAGCACTTTGAACTCATGGATATGTCAGTCTGTCGCTGAGTCTCTGTGTCTCTCTCTCATCAGTGAGTTATGATAATTTTGTTGTACGAATTCTTAGTCCTCCATTGGATCCTGCACGCATGTACAGTGTCTTTGGTATTGGGCGCCAGCTCATTTTCCATCGGATCCTGCACGCATATACAGTGTCCTTGGTATTGGGCGCCAGTTCATTTTCCATTGGATCCTGCACGCATACACAGTGTCTTTGGTATTGGGCGCCAGCTCATTTTCCATCGGATCCTGCACGCATATACAGTGTCTTTGGTATTGGGCGCCAATTCATTTTTACACCAAGGTTGGTTAAAGTCGGCTCTCATTGCTGGGACCAAAGGTTTAGGACTTTCCTGATTCCGGCAGACGTGTTGCTCCACTCCAAATGACCAACGATGAGAGTTGACTCGGACACGGCTTGGGGGCGAGAACAGGGTTGTGATGGGTATGGAAGTGACGTGTGTCAGGAAGATTTGTAGATCTCTGTGTGTGTGTGTGTGTGTATGTGTGTGTGTGTGTGTGTGTGTGTGTGCGACTGAGTGTGCGTGTGTAAGTAGAGCTATGAATAATCAAAATGACATTTTATGAAACAGTGTTGTAAATTAAAAAAAAAAAAATGACTGAATCAAATATTGTCAAAACTGGGTGTAATTCAGTATTTAGAAAGTACAGAAATAAACTCAAATATGATGTTGCAAGAAATAGTGTGTTTAAGCGAATGTGTGTGCTGTTGTTATTGTGGTTGCTGCTGCTGCTAATATACTGCTGCTGCTGCTGCTTCTGCTGCTGTTGTTGCAGTTGTTTTCCCACCGTGCCGACTGCCAGCTTTCAACGCCTGCGTTGTACGTATCCAGATGGACAGTCAAAGTTAAACACCCTGACTTACGCACAGACCGGTCCGCAAACAACTTGTTTGTCAAGGCCGTGATCTCACTGGACGTAAATCTCGCCATTCACCCTGTAGAGATGGCTTGAAGGGCTCAAGGGGCGGCAATGTATTCCACGCTAATCAACAATTTTGAGAAGATTCCTCCGCACACACACACACACACACACACACACCCCCCCTTTCTCTCTATCCTTTCCCCTCCCCCTCACCTTCTTTCATCTTACCTCACTATTCCAACCTCTGCCAATGGCTTTCTCTTTAAAAAAAAAAAAAAAAAAAAAAAAAAATATGGAAAAAAAAAAAAAAACCAGAAAGAATCATACTTTATAGGACCAAAGGGAGAATATTGTCACAGAAACGTCACGACTTTCAACAGATCGATTTCGTTTTCTGATAATATTCTTAGTTCCGTTTTCAACAAGCTTTCAGTCTTGGTGTGTCCACTGCGACCGTCTGGGCTGCAAACATGAAGACGTGACTTTGATTTCCCTTTTTGTACTCCCAGTTCTTATAGAACAGGGAATACTTTAGAATAGGAACAAAGAAATGCTGTGTGTCTGTCTGTCTGTGTGTCCGTGTGTCCGTGGTCAAAATGTGTTCCACTCGCTCCAGACAAAAAGTACTGGGCCGATCTTTCTGGAAATTTGTAGGTATGTTCATTAGGGGCCACGGATGATGCCCGATGTTTTAGTTTACTGCTATAACCGTTACTAACGGCTGTAACGGCCTGTAACAGTTTTTCTTCTTTATGGAATATCTCAGAAAGTACTTGGCCGATCTTTGTTAAAATGAGCAGGTACGTTCATTATGGGTCATAGATGATGCCTGATGTTTTAGTTTACTCGTTATAGCCGTTACTAACGGCTGTAACGGCCTGTAAGGGTTTTTCTTCTTTATGAATATTTCAAAAAGTACTTGGGTGATCTTTCTGAAAATGTGTAGGTATGTTCATTATGGGTCACGAATAATGCCCGATGTTTGAGTTTACGGTTATAACCGTTGCTAACGGCTGTAACGGCCTGTAACGGTTTTTCTTCTTTATGGAATATCTCAGAAAGTACTTGGCCGACCTTTATGAAAATTAGCAGGTATGTTCATTATGGGTCACAGGTGATGCCCGATGTTTTAGTTTACCCCGTTATAGCCGTTACTAACGGCTGTAACGGCCTGTAACGGGTTTTCTTCTTTATGGAATATCTCAGAAAGTACTTGGCCAATCTTTCTGTAAATTTGTATGCATGTTTATTAATGGTCACGGATGATGCCTGATGTTTTAATTTACTCCGTTATAGATGTAACTAACGGCTATAACGGCCTGTAAGGGTTTTTCTTCTTTTATCGAAATATCTGAGAAAGTACGTGGCCGATCTTTCTGAAAATTTGTAGGTATGTTCATTATGGGTCACGAATAATGAGCGATTTTTGTTTACCGTTAGAGCCGTTACTAACGGCTGTAACGGCCTGTAACGGCTTTTCTTCTTTATGGAATATCTCAGAAAGTACTGGCTGATCTTTGTGAAAATTAGCAGGTATGTTCTTTTGGGTCACGGATGATGCCTGATGTTTTAGTTTACCCCGTTATAGCCGTTACTAACGGCTGTAACGGCCAGTAACGGTTTTTTCTTCTTCATGGAATATCTCGGAAAGTACTTGGCCGATCTTTCTGAAAATTTAGCAGGTGTGTTCACTACGGCTTACGGATGATGCCCGATGTTTTAGTTTACCGTTATAGCCGTTACTAACGGCTATATCGGCTCATAATGGTTTTTCTTCTTTATGGAATATCTCAGAAAGTACTTCGCCGAACTTTCTGAAAATTTGTAGGTATGTCCATGATGGCGACGGATGATGCCCGACGTTTTAGTTTACCGTTGTATCCGTTACTGACGGCTTTAACGACCCATAATAGTTTTTCTTTTTTATGGAATGTATCAGAAAGTACCTGGCCGATCTTTCTGAAAATTTGTAGGTATGTTCATCATGAGTCACGGATCATGTCCGACATTTAATTTACCGTTATGGCCGTTACTAACGGCTGTAACGACCCATAACCGTTTTTGCTTTTTATGGAATATCTCAGAAAGTAAGTGGCCGATCCTTCTGAAAATTTGTAGGTATGTTCATTATTGGTCACAGAGATGCCTGATGTTTAAGTTTACTGTTATAGCCATTACTAACGGCCCATAATGGTTTTCTTTTGATGGAAAATCTCAGAAAGTTCTTGGCCGATCTTTCTGAAAATGTGTAAGTATGTTCATTATAGGTCACAGATGATGGCCGATGTTTATCAGAATAGCCATTACTAACGGTTACACCAGCCCAAGACGGTTTTCATTCTTTATGGAATATATCGCGCGTATTCAGGATAAACTGGGAGTACGTTTATATGCTTTCGTTGTTGTTGTTGATGTTGTTGTTTTTACAATTAGGAGTGCAAGTCGGAAATGAAGGGAAGGGGTGGGAAGGGAGAGAGGAGGGGGCAGGAGAGGAAGCGGATTGGTGGGTTTGGACTCCCAGTTCTTATAGAACAGGGAGTACTTTACAATGGGAACGAAGAAATGCTGTCTGTCAGTCTGTCCGTCTGTCCGTGGTCAAAAAATGTTCCAGTCGCTTCAGACAAAACTTCTGGGCCGATCTTTCTGAAAATGTGTGGGTTTGTTCATTATGGGTCACAGATGATGCCTGATGTTTTATTTTACCAGAAGAGCCCTTATAAACGGCTCATAACGGCCTAAAACGTTTTTTTTTTTCTTTATGGAATATCCCTGAAAGTACTTCGCTGATTCTTATCTCAGTGACGAAATACATTATGACGCATGTTGATTGTGACGTTTTTCTTTATTATGATGCAAGTTTGATTGTGACGGTTATCTACATGTGTATTCAAGAGAGTTCTAAACTGGGAGCACGTCTATTATGCTTTGCATCTTGTTTCCTCTTGTCGTGCCTAGCTTCAACCTGGTCTGTGTTGTTGGTCATTCATTCGTCCACCAAATCACCCAGTCCGATCATGCCCATAGCCTAATTCAGTGTTTTCCTTATTTTGGATTGACACATCAGAAGCGCGTGTGACTTCCTTCCCAGTCTCATCCTGAGAAAGTAGGAGGCTGATTTCTTTTTTTAACACGCACGGCTTTGTATCAATACTACTGCCAAACCACTCAAGTTCATGCCGGTCTGTCACATTCGCGATGCCACAGTGAAACTTCCCTCCTGACCTTTTCGAGAAATGATCAAAATGACAGCCAGGAATTAGAATCACAGGACACACGAGCATTCATTCAGTTACAGCGGTCTGTCAGTCTGTCCGTCTGCCTGTCTGTGCGTGGGTGTGTGTTTGTGTTTATTTGTGTGCGCACACGCGCACGTTCGTGCGTCTGTGTGTGTGTGTGTGTGTTTGAGAGCGCGCACGCGTGCGTCTGTGTGTGTGTGTGTGCGTGTGTTTGTGTGAGTGTGGGTATGTATGTGGGTGCGCGCGCGCGCGTGTTTGTGCGTGCGTGTGTGTGTGTGTGTGTGTGTCAATAACAGGGAGAGAGAGAGAGAGGGGGGGGGGGGGGCATCCAAGCACTTTGAACTCATGGATATGTCAGTCTGTCGCTGAGTCTCTGTGTCTCTCTCTCATCAGTGAGTTATGATAATTTTGTTGTACGAATTCTTAGTCCTCCATTGGATCCTGCACGCATGTACAGTGTCTTTGGTATTGGGCGCCAGCTCATTTTCCATCGGATCCTGCACGCATATACAGTGTCTTTGGTATTGGGCGCCAGTTCATTTTCCATTGGATCCTGCACGCATACACAGTGTCTTTGGTATTGGGCGCCAGCTCATTTTCCATTGGATCCTGCACGCATACACAGTTTTTGGTATTGGCGCCAATTCATTTTTACACCAAGGTTGGTTAAAATGGGATCATCATGTCCTGTTTCATTTTGCCTGCAAATAAACAAGCAAAACAAACCAAGCAACCAAGCAGTGAACCAGCCAACCAGCCAAGTAAGCAAGCAACCAACGGTGGCTAAAATGAAAG
>JADBJO010002031.1:0-92500 GCA_016801955.1 Conus betulinus
ATACTTGGCAAGTGGATATAAACAATTGTTTTTTACAACTCGCCTCGTCTGCTGCGTAATGTGGTGCGGCTAAAGGTTGCCTATGTGTCAATGCGTGTGTGTGTGTTGAAGGCTGTCTATTCTGGCTGTCTGTCTTCCTGTATGTGCTGGCTGTCTGTCTTCCTGTATGTGCGTGTGCTTAAGGCTGCCTGTTGTGTCAGTGCGTGTGTGTGTTGAAGGCTGCCTATTCTGGCTGTCTGTCTCTCTGTCTATCTCTCTGTCTCTCTCCACCACTCTGTCTCTGTCTCTCTCTCCCTTTTCTCCATCACTCTGTCTCTCTGTCTCTCTCCCTCTCTCTCTCCACAACTCAGTACTTACACACAGTACTTACAGCGCCCGCCCGCTCCCCCTCCGCACATTCCATGAACGCTAACACACATTTCCAAGCCCTCAGTGTCACTCACTCTTTTCTCTCTCTCTCTCTCTTTACATAAACAAACATTTCCAAAACATTACACTGGTTTACAGGGTTATTTATTACATGCAAGCCCTCTATCACCTCTCTCTCTCTCTCTCTCTCTCTCTTCTCTCTCTCTCTCTCTCTCTCTCTCTCTCTCTTTCTCTCTCAATCTATCTCTCTCTCTCTTAACATATCTTTACTCTCGCATATCATACGGCTCGCCATCTCTCTCTCTCTCTCTCTTTTCTCTCTCCGTGTCTGTCTTTCTCCATTTCACACACACACACCCCGTGTCTGTCTTTTTTTCGATTTGATACACAAGCAAGAGAAGCAAGAGTTAAGCAACATTAACCCTCTTGCAAGGGTAGCTTATCTCACCTTGTAAACAGCAGTCCTCTTTGACTATTACAAAGTGTCTCATACACAACAGGAAGCTAAGCGTCATCACCACTTTTACCAATATGGTAAACAAACTCACACAATCCACACAATCTATAGAAAGTCGTTATAACGACAGTCGTTATAACACAGTTATAACGCATTATGGCTGGTTGTGGGCTTGGGACGAGCCGGGCGACGAGTGTTTCTCTTTACCCTACGCAAAGCCGCCCTGTTCAAGGTATATATGTTCTGTGCAATTCGTAACACAACACCTTCGGGTAACTCCGAGAAGGAGCTTGTATTACTTGGGCTGAAGTGATGCAGATTGAACACCTCGGATCCTTTGGGCGCATCCGATCCCATATATTTGTCTCTCGTGGCCATGGCAGCGTCATCGTCCAGCAAGCTGCCTTGAACCATGCGGTTCAATATAGCATTTACTTGATTAAAGCCGGGTAAAATGTCAGGAATAGATTTATAAAGAAGTCTTTTGCACCAATGCGCTTGGAAATCTCCTGCGCCTCTCGCAGAACAGCGGCGTTATCCATTCCCGAGAGATCTTCGAAGGACACGGCGATTTCGTGGCTCAGGCGATCAAACTCCTCCTTCACCAACACGGAGCGAATGTCGGCGCATAGGTCAAGCTCTTCTTTAGCCGCATTGCGGGCCGTCTCCAAAAAGCCCATCTGCTGACATTTTGCTAGTTCTAGGCGACTGAGGAGGAAGTTTTTAAAAACGTCAGCGATGCCTGGGTTTTGTTTTTTCTTGAGTTGTAACTCAAGATTTTTTTTCCTCCTCCTCTAGCAAGGTGCGCATCACGCTGGCCGTACTCTGCGCTTTTACGATGTTGATAGGCAGCGTCCGGCATACTGGACACGGGTCGACCGCTTCGCCCATAATGCGTCGGCAACAACTATAACACATAACATGGTTGCAAGGATCCATGGTCATGGGGTAGTGGGGACCGTCGTCGTAGACGTTATAACATATGTTGCAGATACTGGTTTTGCACATCTGGGTGAACAGAGGGGACAAAACCAAAGACTTCTCTTCGCATTTCGCCTGCATCCTCGTAATAACGACCTCGCTGTCCAATCCATCGGGAGGGTCGATGTTGTCCCAGATGTGGTAGGCCATAGCGACGCGCTGGGATACTGCTCAAAATCCTGGGGGCTTGCAGAGCCGGGTCCTAGTTCCAAAATTATAGTATCCCCGTCTTCGTCTGTCACGTAGTGGGCGACGGTGGGGACGTAGCTAGACATGGTTAACTCCCTTGGTCAATAAGAGAAATGTGCTTAACATACAAGAACTGGAAAATTTATAAGGTTTTCCATTTCTCACGCTATTCTGAATTTATTCTTCCCCCTTCCGTCTTGTTTGTTTTCCGTCTTGTTTGTTCCCCCCTCCCCCCTGTAAGTTAATAAAAGCTTTCTGGTTTGAAATGTGGGCGAGTTGCTTAGTCCAGAAGTTCTAAAACAAAATCATGAAAAAGGCTTTGCGTAAAAAGGTTGATGTGCCAAAAACTATGCTGAATGACAAATCGCCACCACCCCCACCACCCGACGACGACGATGACGATATTAATAAGATTTTCTGGGATATTGAGCTGCAAAAGCCACTTCCCCATAAAGGAAAAACAAATTCTAAGCCGATGTCACCTCTTGACAAAGAAAAGAAGGAGGAGAACGACTGAAGGGAGGCGGGGGTAGAAGTTATTGTGGTACGGGGGAAAGAAAGAAGGACAAAAAAAGGACTTTCTTCCCCTTTTTCCCTCCCATCCTTTTTTTTTTCCTCCAGTTAACTGCTCAAATAGCGGTGGCAAGTGGTCAGTGGCAGAGTGAAACCATGAAAGTTCTGAATGGGAACCAGCGTGAATCATTCTTAGGGAGTATGATGATTATACTAGCTATTTTGTTTTTCGTCTTTACGGCAGTGGCGGTTGATGACTGCGATTTTAGCGGCGATGTAGATACGGAAAGGCAACGGGTGACAATGATCTGTCGATGTCCCGTCAGCAAGAACAGGTGTCCACACTGCACTAAAAGAATCCAGGTAGTGTACATCGAACCCGTCGTGGAAACCGGGCCCTGGACAGTCACTAAACTGTCCACTACCCCAACACGGACATCAATAGAATATGTGAGAATCAGTACGTACAGATTCATACTTAACCAAAACTACTCTGAAATTAGCCATCTTCCTGGAGGAGTTAAATTTCAGTGTATAACACAGTGAGTAGACTACTCCAAGCGTGTCAAAACAAAAACTACGTACTGGCGATTGACTTTTCAGAGAATGCAAACTTTACCACACCCAAAGAAGTTATCATCGTTGATCCTGTCACACCCAACGAAGTGAGCATCCTGAATCGTACCACTGCCAAAGAAGAAGTTACCACCGTTGATGCTACCACTGCCAAAGAAGAAGTTACCACCGTTGATGTTACCACTGCCAAAGAAGAAGTTACCACCGTTGATTCTACCACTGCCAAAGAAGAAGTTACCCTCACGAATCCTACCGTTGCCACCCTCGATCCTAAAAAACACGACTGCGATTTTACCAGCAAAATACAGATGGAGAGCCAGCGGGTAATGCTAAGTTTGTCGCTGTAGGATCAGTGCAAACATATGTCAACACTTCACTATGAAAATCCACGACCTGTACATTAAGCCCCTGGAAGCCACGCCCTGGATAGTCCCTGAACTGTCCAGTACTCCCAAAGAACATCGGAAGATTATGTCAGAAACAGTACCTACGGATTCGCATTCAACCAAACTTATTCTGGAGTCAGCAGTCATCCTGCCGGAGTAACATTCGAATGTCACGTACAGGGACTGGACTATAGCTGGCATGCCAAAGACCAAGATTATTTGTTGACAATTAACTTTTCCAATTACTACAATGCCAACTTTTCCAATACAAGCTTTTTGAGGACCGATGGAGCAAAGATCAAGCCCACTACGGTTTTAACCAGATATGTGACACCCAAAAAGAAAGAAGCTACGACAACTACTACCGAACCAACGAAAATTCTTTTTGTATTTAAAATCCCACCCCTGCTGCCTTTCATGTTGTTCTGTTGCCTAACTTTTTTGCCCCTTCTGATGTTCTTTTGCCTGATCTGCTGTTTCTTTCGCCAGCCTCTCCCAGAGTAATTAACACGTGGTGTATACACGCTCGTCTCGTAAAAAAAAAAAAAGAGGGGGGGGGGGGGAACAAATCTCCCTCCTCCCCCCCCCCCCCCCCCCCCCCCCAGTAGTAAATAAAATATAGATGTGAGATACTGTAGCAGTCTTGCAGTGAGACACTCTAGCAGTCTTGCAGTTAAAAGAAAATGTTCGCGTTTGTAAATCTTTTATTCTTGGCGGTTCCCGTGTTTTCAATATATTATCACGGCCACGCCTGTAATTTTAATATTATGCGCAAAAAGAATATTATTTTTCTGCTGTGTACTCACGCTTTTAATTATCCAAGACCGGACAAAACAAAATGTCACCATCCACGTACCGTTGCATACTACTAATCTACGACTTCATACCATCAAAACATTCGAATCATCTCTTTATCCCGGGCGATAGCATCGTTGCTGCTTTTAAAACTATGATATATTTTAGTAATGTTAGTAAGTACTACCCTTTAGCTGCGAATATACTGCGTTTGATTCAGGTGGTTTAATCAACGAGTCGTGTCCCTTAGAATTGGTCTTACCCCGAAGTGTTTATACTACAAGGAGAAAAGATTGTAGAAATAGAATGACAAAAGATATTAGGCCAACGGATACCACGACAGAAAATGCTAGGCCAACGGATACGACGTCGGGCGATATTAGGCCAGCGGATACCACAACAGAGATACTGGGCTGAGGAATATAACAGAACATACTAGGCCGACAGCAACAATAAAGGATACTCCAATGTTAACTATATCGAGAAGTAGAACAACACCCGCATCGGAAGCAGCAGCAACAACAACAACAGCGGGGAGAAGTAGAACAACACCCGCATCGAAGGCAGTAGCAACAACAACAGCGGGGAGAAAGAAGAGCTACGACACTAGAATAGAGAAGAGCTGCGACACTAGAATAGAGAAGATAAACCTAATCCTGAGAATTGTTGTAATTATTTTGATTAGTTTAGTAATGACTGTATTAGTATTGTACAATGTAATTTCTGAACTTTGTAAATTACGTTAACACTTTGCAATCCAAAAAAAACCCCAGTAACTTTGTAAATTACCTTAACACTTTGCAGTAAATTCGTCTAGAAATGTCATCCAAAAAGCAGTGACTTTGTAAAATCCCTTAAAAAATTAGGGAATAGGCAAAAACCCCGAGTGAAACAGTAATTTCACCTATTTACTGAAAAATTTTAGCGATTTTATAAACTCCCTTGTTTTGTAAATTCACTGTGTTATATATATATATATAGAGAGAGAGAGAGAGAGAGAGAGAGAGAGAGAGAGAGAGAGTGGGCGGCGAAGGCCTAGGCTGAAACATTTGAAATTAATCATTTAAACGCGGTTTTCCAACCGTGTTTTTCTCCATTTCTTTTATTCTGGCTTCAGTGTTTTTTCTCTCTGATGATGGACATCTCGGTGTGCTAAGACTAGGCCCTATCTAGTATAAACATTATCCCCTCCCTCCCCCCTTCACAAAAATACCCCCCCCCCCCCCCCCCCAAACCCCCCTGGGCCAGTATGGGTTGGTATTGAACAGCGTTTGACTCAATAAGTGGAAAGGAAATCTACTGGTTATGGCCTTAGTGTAAGGAAATCTTAATTGAGGCAATGACCAATTTAATAGTTTATAACGAACAAGTGGGGTAACTCTTGCTCCCATGATGAAATAAATGCATTGCCCATAACTCCGAACGGATGCTGCGTATGACACTGGAATCGACTGGAAGAAATGACAACACAGAGCGCACAGAACAAACAAGGTCAACAGGTGGAATCCGGCTGGGTCAGACCAATGCTCTCTTAGAGCCCTGCGCTGACAATACACGTTTAGCAAATGCCCCAATTGCTCTTTCCAGCATGCGGGAGCTAACAGATGCTTAAACAAATCTGTTGTGGTAATTAAGGATGGGGGTGACAGCCCGTCCCAAAGCTTAACGAACTGATTGATCTGAATGTGGATGGATCGTAAAAAGCTACCGCTATGGCACATCACTGATGACTCTTGAGGGAGAGAAAACCTCAACAAAGAGTTTTCTTCATCACTAGCAGACGATGGTTGTGTCCCCTCGACATCTTCAGTTGTGATTAGTGCTGCTGACGAGTTTCATTAGCGGGACAATGCAAAGAATGTTGGGGTTGCGGTGAAAAATGTCATTGAGTCAATGCAGCCAATCAGAATACAGTACACGTAAACTTGTGTCACGTGATACAGGTATCATGGTTTTTGCCCAGCTCGAGTGACAGACGCACAGGTGAGCATTCCTCAGTTGGTTCCTTTATGTGCTATCAAATTGGATAATCTCAGTCATACGGTCAAATTGATGATAAAAATAACCTGTATGCTATACTTTTCTACCCCATTGCCCCCAAAACATCTGCAGGATAAACTTGTGTCACTAGACAGTGTCATCCATCTCAAAAATGGCGGCACGCAATCAGCCGACACGAAGTCGATGGCTGTTTCGAAAACATTGATGACGTTGTTTGCAAAGCTGTACCGTTTGGAAAGTCGGCTGTTTTGCGGCCAAGTTACTTATTACTTTGAATCGACCTGAGGCATGGTTGTGCTGATAATTCAGTCGGAAGCACGGTCACACCTCGTAGCTACGTCCGAAGTTTATCGTCTGCATGCTTGTTTAGGCCACTGGCAGGGTGTTGCGCTTGTCAACCCGGAAATGGGTTTCCTCACTTCTTCCAAGCCATGAAACTTTTGGAAATCAGTTTTGCCTTTCAACGAATGTCAGTCACTGCGAAAAAAAAACAAAACAAAAAAAAAGTTTGTGTATTTAATAACTGTGACCTGCTAGCAACCAGTCGGGCAAGGACGAGAAAACACACAGCTGAACAAGTCTAGTGAGCTAAAATTAGCCGGCATTGATTGAGGAACGCCTCAGGTACTGAGACACACCTGCTGCCGCCAGCCATACTTGATATCATCAGCTTTAAGTAACCGCTGTGTAGCGAAGGGAAAAAATCTAAAAACTGCACAGTGCTAGAGTGGCTAATTAGGAAAATATCTGTAAAGTGTGTGATACTCTGTGTGTGTGTGTGTGTGCGTATGTGTGACTGTGGGTTGTGACAGTAAATTAGACCATCATTATTATTGTTTTTTTTTTTCATAGATGTCTGGTTGAATACCACAGACATCATAACTTTGTTATGTTCCAAGTAAAATGACACATGGTTGCTGCTTCTGCACATGCATACACATATGTTCTGTAAGTTCAGTACTTTGCATACACAGGAGCACATTTGCATCCACACACTCATACGTGCATACACAAACACACATGTTGTGTCTGTAAACTGTTGCGAGATCTTGTGACAAGGCTGGAGTCATGACTCACATAGTGACACACACATACCCATCCATCTGTCCACACACAAACTCTTTAAGTTCCATACATTACATACACACATGACAGATGAATGGGTGGTTTCTAACCCATTGAAATTGGTGTTTCGTACCTGTTGAAGCTCTGGAAAAAAAAAAAAAAAAAAAAAAAACACAAAAATGCTGAAAAGGGTATGAACACAAATTACATTATGTTGCCCATCCCTTCATGTATAGATAATGGGCTGAGGTATATGTTGTTTCAACAAAGTCTTCACCAACTTTTCCATATTTGTAAGACTTGAATTGTTTTCTACCTGAAGCCACAAGACTGTCAGTCACTGAGTCATTAACAAACACACTCACTTGATCAGATGAAAAACAGGCTGGACTGGGAGACTATGAGAGCATACTCCTCAGGGAGGTTCCACCTCATGTGATACTGAAAGTATCCATGAAGTTGACAGAAGCAAAAATGTTGCCACATCCTGCTATTACGTGAACTGATGAGATCACAGTTTTGTATGGTCAGAGATGCCCCTTAACCATCCATCCCCCTTCCCCCCCATCATTTTTATATGTTCAGTCCGCAGTGTTACTGTGTAAATCAAGCACCCACCCCCACTCTTTTTCCTTTTTAAAAGCGTTCAGTTCAGTTCGTACCTTTGAAAATTCTTGTTGGAGGTATAATTACCTGTAGTTTATATGAAAGTTATGAAAAAACATTGCTCTGAGATGGATCCGAAACACTGATGAAAGCATGCATGCAAGTGCGCTCGCACACACACTCGCGCATATGAACACACATGCACAAGTACATGCACACACACAATCTATCTCTCTCTCTCTCTCTCTCTCTCTCTGCCTTTCATATGGACAGTTAGTTTGCATTTACTCACTCATGCATGCTCATACATGAACGCATGCACACATGCATACATACATGCGCGCGTGCACACACACGCACACACACACACACACACACACACACACACACACAAACACACACACACACACACACACACACACTTCTCATAATGCATTTGACTCTGGGGATCTCATCTCTGTATTAACTGTTTCTCTCTCTATTGCCCATTCTCTCTTTTTTTCTCTCTGTCTGTCTGTCTGTCTCTCTCTCTCTCTCTCTCTCTCTCTCTCTCTCTCTCTCTCTCTCTCTCTCTCTCTCTCTCTCTCTCTCTCTCTCTCTTCATCCTTCCCACCCAGTCTCTATCTGAGTCTATGAATGTGTCCACAGTAACTGTTATTCGTTACAAAGTTACCTTTTTCATTTCTTTTTTTTTTTTTTTCTTTTTTAACAAAGCCACAGTGTGACCTTATTTTCCCCAACTTACCTGTCAGCAGTTTTCCACACAAGGCTTTGATCACAGTCATGGTGCAGCATCCTGATCCTGCTGACATGTATAACATGTACTGTATGGATTACATGCGACGTTTTGAATGAGTGCCAGTACAGGTTACAAATAACACATGTACTGTATGGATTACATGCGACGTTTTGAATGAGTGCCAGTACAGGTTACAAATAACACATGTACTGTATGGATTACATGCGACGTTTTGAATGAGCGCCAGTACAGGTTACAAATGACACATGTACTGTATGGATTACATGCGACGTTTTGAATGAGCGCCAGTACAGGTTACAAATGACACATGTACTGTATGGATTACATGCGACGTTTTGAATGAGCGCCAGTACAGGTTACAAATAACACATGTACTGTATGGATTACATGCGACGTTTTGAATGAGTGCCAGTACAGGTTACAAATAACACATGTACTGTACGGATTACATGTGACACTGTGGATGATGCTGATATAGATTATGTATAACACATGTACTGTACCCATTATATGTGACATTGTAAATGACTGCTAATGTAGATTATATATAGCACATGTACTGTACCCATTACGTGTGACATTGACAAGTGCTAATGTAGATTACATGTAACACATGTACTATACCAATTACGTTTGACAATGTGGATCAGAGATTATACCTGTTGGTGTGTTTCTCGTTCCAGTGTCGGTGTCTGGTTACTCAAAGCAGCGCAGTTCTTACAGAGAAGGGAGTGAGGGGATAGAAGGTGGGACTCAATTGTGTTGTAACATGTGTGTGTTTTTTGTTTTGTTTTGTTTTTTTTTTGTCCATCAAATTGTCTGTGTATTTGCATTGTGTGTTTCAAGTTTGTGTGTTTGTATGCATATGTGTGTTTGTCCACTGTAGTGAACTATTTCATATGTTGAGATTTTACAGTGTAGTACAAGTGTTTAGAGAGAGAGAGATAGATCTGTGTTGAGAAGGTGTCAGGGAAGTTCAAAGATGTGTTTCAAATTGTTTGGGGAGGGGAGATGGAAGAAGCTGGGCACACACATGTTTTCATGACTCACCTTAGTAAAAGTTACTTACTGCTGTGGTCATCATCAAAAACTGAAATTTTGCTTGTCTGGGGAAAACTGTTTCTGCATGTTTAGATCAAGCAGCTGCAGCTGACAGAAAGTTCAGAATTTTTAAATGTCAGACAGACCAATCGCTGAATACATTTTGTCCTCGGTGATCAGGTCAGAGGGGGGGGGGAGATTAAAAGCATAATATCGATGATGATGGTTTTAATGATTGGTGTTTTAGCGCCTTATGTAAGAATGTATGTGCTTGCACGGACATTTTCTCATACAGATACACTATCACGGTCCCTGTTTATACAAATTGACAAGAAAAGCATGCACTGTTCACTTTTTTTTCCATTTTAAAGCAGCCTTGATGTCTAGTTCCAAACAGAGGAGCTGTGCTATTACTGCATTGACCTTTATACAGTAACTAATGATAAAGTGTTTATTTTGAAAGTGAAAGAAGCCCTACTGATACCACAGTGTAGGAATGTATGTTGAATAAAATGGTGTACCCAGTTGTCACTATTTCATCACTATAAAACAAGCTGACCCACTGCCACAGCATGACCTCAGACATCCTGCAGAGCATCACTTCATGAGCATTATAGACCTTCACTACATGAACAGTATAGACCTTCACTACATGAACATTATAGACCTTCAATACATGAACAGTACAGACCTTCACTACATGAACAGTACAGACCTTCACTAAATGAACAGTACAGACCTTCACTACATGAACAGTACAGACCTTCACTACATGAACAGTACAGACCTTCACTACATGAACAGTATAGACCTTCACTACATGAACATTGTAGACCTTGAATGCATGAGCATTACAGACCTTCACCACATGAACATTATAGACCTTCACTACGTGAATATTATAGACCTTCACTGCATGAGCATTATAGGCCTTCACTGCATCAGCATTATAGACCTTCACTATGTGAGCATTATAGGCCTTCGCTACATGAGCATTATAGACCTTCACTATATGAACATTTTAGACCTTCACTACATGGGCATTACATATCTTCACTACATGAACATTATAGATCTTCACTACATGAACATTATAGACCTTCACCACATTAGCATTACGTATCTTCACTGCATGAACATTATAGACCTTCACTACATGAACATTATAGACCTTCACTACATGGGCATTACATATCTTCACTGCATGAACATTACAGGCCTTCACTGCATGAACATTACAGGCCTTCACTGCATGAACATTACAGGTCTACCTTCACTGCATGAACATTACAGTCCTTCACTGCATGAACATTACAGGCCTTCACTACATGAACATTACAGGCCTTCACTGCATGAACATTACAGACCCTCACTGCCTGAACATTACAGACCTTCACTACATGAACATTACAGACTTCACTGCATGAACATTACAGACCCTCACTGCCTGAACATTACAGACCTTCACTACATGAACATTACAGGCCTTCACTACATGAACATTACAGGCCTTCACTACCAGAACATTACAGACCTTCACTAAATGAACAGTAGAGACCTTCACTACATGAACAGTAGAGACCTTCACTGCATGAACATTACAGACCTTCACTGCATGAACATTACAGACCTTCACTGCATGAACATTACAGACCTTCACTGCCTGAAACATTGCAGACCCTCACTGCATGAACATTACAGACCTTCACTACCAGAACATTACAGACCTTCACTGCATGAACATTACAGACCTTCACTACCAGAACATTACAGACCTTCACTGCATGAACATTACAGACCTTCACTACCAGAACATTACAGACCTTCACTGCATGAACATTACAGACCTTCACTACCAGAACATTACAGACCTTCACTACCAGAACATTACAGACCTTCACTACCAGAACATTACAGACCTTCACTGCATGAACATTACAGACCTTCACTACCAGAACATTACAGACCTTCACTGCCTGAACATTACAGACCTTCACTACCAGAACATTACAGACCCTCACTGCATGAACATTACAGACCTTCACTGCATGAACATTACAGACCTTCACTACCAGAACATTACAGACCCTCACTGCATGAACATTACAGACCTTCACTGCATGAACATTACAGACCTTCACTACCAGAACATTACAGACCTTCACTGCCTGAACATTACAGACCTTCACTACCAGAACATTACAGACCTTCACTACCAGAACTTACAGACCTTCACTACCAGAACATTACAGACCTTCACTGCCTGAACATTACAGACCTTCACTACCAGAACATTACAGACCTTCACTACCAGAACATTACAGACCTTCACTACCAGAACATTACAGACCTTCACTGCATGAACATTACAGACCTTCACTGCATGAACATTACAGGCCTTCACTGCATGAACATTACAGGCCTTCACTGCATGAACATTACAGACCTTCACTGCATGAACATTGCAGGCCTTCACTGCATGAACATTACAGACCTTCACTGCATGCACATTACAGACCTTCACTGCATGAACATTACAGACCTTCCTTCACATTACCAGAACATTACAGACCTTCACTGCCTGAACATTACAGACCTTCACTACCAGAACATTACAGACCTTCACTGCCTGAACATTACAGACCTTCACTACCAGAACATTACAGACCTTCACTACCAGAACATTACAGACCTTCACTACCAGAACATTACAGACCTTCACTACCTGAACATTACAGACCTTCACTGCATGAACATTACAGGCCTTCACTGCATGAACATTACAGACCTTCACTGCATGAACATTGCAGGCCTTCACTGCATGAACTATGCCAGTGAACCAGCAGGCCGACACATGGGGACTGTTGTTCTGTGCACACATTTATAGCTGTTAGTTGTCACATCTGAAGAAGACATGTGGACAACAATTCACTTTGTCTTTTTTGTGTGTGTGGTAAGCATTACTTTGCAGTCTGTTTTGTGTGTTTGTTTCTGTAATTTGGTAGATACATCTTTGCTGTTTCTTACACTACAGCTCAACTACCAGCATTGCCACAACATCCGTTAGGCTTGGAATGAGAAATAAATTTAAAATGTTTACACACGCCACACATTCTCTCTCTCTCTCTCTCTCTCTCTCTCTCTCTCTCTCTCTCTCTCTCTCTCTCTCTCTCTCTCTCTCAATTGTGAATGACTGACTTGTGAGTTGATTTCAACGTGGTGACGGCCCTGGTGTGGCCCTTTGCAGTCGGCTGGGCTGTAGGCAACATTGTCTTATCTTATTTCAACGTGTTGGTTTTTAATCCTAGGATTGGTTCTTTTAATCTGTTTTTAATGGGTTGGGTAAGGTTTTGCTTTTAATCTTTTTTTAACATATATATGTGGTAGTTTGAAACGTGGTCAGTCCTGAGATAAGCTCTGCTGTTGACGGACTATAATTTTAATCTTAATCTTAATATCTCTCTCTCTCTCTTTCTCTCTCTCTCTCTCTCTCTCTCTCTCATGCTTTCTCTCTCTTTCTTGCTCACACTTTGTGACACTTGCACACACTCACTTCCTCACTCTCACACACTCACACTCATTCACTTGCTGTACAAACAGAATGTTGCCTTAGGACAGGTAAAGTTGAGTTAAGGAGGGATTGAGAGGGCTACACAGGCATGGTTATATATGCTATGTGGGCTGTATGCATATATATATATAAAACATGACAAATTGAAAATGTAAAAATGAACGTCACAAAATCATGTTCTTTTTGTGTGTTCAAAAGGATTTTTGTTCGTTATTTTGTTAGTTAGTTTCATTTTACAGTTTCAACATTTAAGGCTTTAGCTGCCTATTCTGCTTGTATGTTTTGCCTAAATACCTGTGTGTTTTGTTGGTGTGGGCGTTTGTGTATGTGGCACTGAAAAGTGAATATTACCAAATGTTTAAATTGATTGTGTTTGGGGTTTTTTTTGTGTGTTTTTTTTAACTCGGTTGTGCAAATTGTGGCTCGTTGTTACAGTGTATCCCACACACTCTTGTTACTAGGGGTATTTATATCATAACTGCCTTTCTAGTGACTGAGAGTAAGAAAAAAAAAATTGTTGGGCTACAAACATTACGAATTGAATGGAACTGCTATTGCTGAAAGTTGAAAATATGTTGACATGCAACAAAAGCATTCAGTCTTTTGGACTTAGCATTACCTATATATTATACACTTAAGAAATAAGTTTACCATCTTGCTTTATCAGCAGATTCCTTCAGCCAAGATACTTTGAAGTTTTGATTGACTTTTTCTTCTCTTGATGCGGCAGTAGATGTCATTGACAACGTCTGGTGGTGAAGCTTCTTGTTTTATTAAATGAAAAATGCTTTTTTTCTTCTTCTTCTTTTTTGGTTTTTTTTTTTTTTTTTTTTTTTTTTTTTTCTTTGCTTTTTTGCTTTTGTATGTGTGTATGAAAACTAAATTCCCTTGATCTATCTTTCTTCAGTACTGATGACACATGCAAAGAAAATCTTAACAAAATGCAGTCTCTTTGCCTGACACAGTCCTGTATGGTTGGAAATTCAAGCAGAACATTTCTAATGTTCATTGTTTTAATGTTTTAATCTCTCTTGTAGCCTGACACAATCCTGTATGTTGGCAATTAAAGCAGAACATTGCAAATGTTCATTGTTTTAATCTCTTGCATCAACCTCTGAATGTGTCCAAATGGATGCATGCAACTCTGATGTAATGCACAGTCTTACGTACAGGCAAACATCTGTTACATGTTTCTACTCTCAATTTGTCTGCGATTTTGAAATGACTGTGGCAGTTTCATTGTACATATGATGGATCAGTGTCCTGAATGGGGAGCCGTATGAGTGTCTGTGGTAAACCATTGGCATGCTTTCAGCAGCTGTGAGACCATTCTCCGTTCCTACTTGCTCCAACCAAGTTTTGCTCAAGAGCTTTCTTTTTCATAACCCCTGTGATGTGTTTACTCATCACACATGAGAAGTAGGCAAATAACCTCGCTTTTTTTGTAATTGGAAAACTGGGTGCAGCACATTTAAAAGAATTCCTGGCACACTCAGCTATGCGTAGTCAGACAAACCATGTCAGTAGATGTTATTAATTTTTGTATGCGTGACATTGTACATGCATATATGATTTGTATGACTTTTGGCCTGACACAGTCTTGTATGGTTGACTGGGCTTTGATGTATCAATATGTAAATGTATCTAATTATACATCTGTAACAAGAATGTGTGTCGGTTGCATGTGTGTGTGTGATTTGTGTGTATGTGTATTTGTGTGTGTGTGTGTGTGTGTGTGTGTGTGTGTGTGTGTGTGTGTGTGTGTGTGAATTATTTCAGTCAGAGTTTGCCTGAAGTTGTACAGAAACTGGGAAAATGCCGACTGCCACCACAGAAGCCCTAAGTGCGAAAGGTATGCATCCTTCATGTCTTATGATGTACATTGTGTGATAATTATCCTTCATGTCTTTTCATGTACACTGTGTGATAATTTTACACAGGTTCAGATCCGCGGAACTTAACATTGAAGATGTATGAATACATATATTTGTACTTGTTCTTATCAAGCTTAATAGTTGCATTTTAGGGTTGAATAGTTGACAGTTCAGTAAATATGTTGTAGTTGCTCATATTGTTCAAGCCTGAGTGCTGAAATAATGGTAAAGATCAAGACAGCTTTTTGTTTGCAGAGCTGTTTGATCAGACATTTAGCAACCATTTATCTGTTGTGTATTATCACACAGTAACCAGCATTGCAGTGTAACAGATGAGAGGCTTTTGATCTACCATGCCAAAACATTCCGACGTCATATGTTTATCAGCACAGACGTCAGTATTTGGTCTTTGTAAAAATGTCTTTCAACTCGAAGAGCTGTGGAAAATTTTGCGCCATTGCAGAAATTCCACACTGCAGTTTGGAAAAGCTCAGTTTGGTAGAGCGCCGGACTCATAATCTTGGTGACCCTGGGGTTGTGGATTTGAATCTCTGACAGGCCGTTCTGGTACAGGGGGATTTTTCCCTCAGAGTTAAATTAGTTCTTACTCCATTTCCCATACAGTCCCTTGAATGAGACTATAAACTGAGGTTCCATGTGTGAACACACGCATAACATCCTGCACGCACGTAAAATCCCATCACCAACTTCCAGAAGAGGCCAGTTTGGCCGTTGGTATGGATGACACATTACACATAGCATGCACCCTGCGAAAGAAATGGAAAGAACAAAGGAAGTAAGAAATTTGAGTGAACAATATTGAATGATTTGGACTGGATGACACGGGAAACGACTGAATGAAGTGCCAGCTGGCAGCTCTTCATTTGGCACTACCCAGGGAGACAGGCTGTTGTGTAAATGAGTGTGGTTTGTAAAGCACTTAGAGCTTGGTCTCTAGCCAAGAAGAGGCACTGTATAAGTATTCGTTATAATATATAATAATAATCCAAAGTTGCAGTCCATGTAGGTAAGGATGGGGAGACCCAGAGGTCTGAGGAGAAGATTGGGACCACACAGGACTTCCATAGACTGAACAGGTCATTGTCTGAGAGTTGTTAAACTGTTCTGATCAGTGCTGCTGCTGGCATCTGTATCATTTATCATCATGTCCAGGTTAGTGCTGAGATGTCACATGACATTCGCTTTCCTGTTGCATGAAGGAGGTGTCACTGCATGCAGACTAGTTCATCTTCGCTACACAATATATTTAAGAAAATAGTGCGCATGATTTACAGCTGATGATAAATGGATTGATAACGAAGATGAAAGGTCTTGACAAGAATTTTATCATTGTGACATGGCAGATGTCTTACCTGTGCATTAGAATGTGTGTGCATGTGCATGTGTACTTGCAAGTGGGTGGATGTGTGTCTGCGCTTTGTATGCGATGTGTGTTCGCATGTGTGTGTGTATATGTGAGTGTGTGTATGCGTATGTAAATGTGATCTGTACGGTTATGTGCACATGGACATGCATGTATGTACATATGTGTGAATGCCTATGTATAAAAGGCACATATGCATTTCATTATTTGTGGGAAATGGCTATAACACTGCATTACGCAGGCCTGTCCTACGGTCTGTGACTGAAAGATGAGGCCGCAGCATCAGCAGCTTCATGCCCATGCAGACTGAGTGTTACAAATAATGAGAAATGTCTTCAGAGTTTGGGGGTTTTCGTGATGATATGAAATTGGCTTTTCTCTCCATTTCCAAGTCTGTGGACAGTTTGTAAAATAGTGTTTGGAGCCAGCCGATTCCAGAGCCTGTCATTGGAAGGAATACATGGACAGTTTCCGGGCTCTGGAAGGAGTTCTGTGACCATTAGCAGGAAGGCCTGGTTAACTGGGGATGGCCTGCTTCATGTTGGATCAAATGAGACCCCACAGAACATCATTGAAGAAACTTGGCTGCAGTGCAGTGGGTCCTCAGGTGGGTGGCCTTTTGACTACCTGATATTGATAGCTGCCTGTGGACCACAGGAACTGCCACAGAACTAAGCTGTGTGGGTAATACAGACCCCAGCAGAGTGATCTGAAAGTAATTCCCCTACAGGGAGCACTAAACACAGGGCAGAAAAAGAGGAAGGGATACAAAGAATCATGTACACCTGCGACCTAGTCAAGAACAGCCCGACCCATGTCTTGGTGTAGTGCTGTGAAGAGAAGGCTGTGGATGTCATCCTCTAATGTTCTGATCCAGCTTGGTCTGAGGCATTGAAGAATTCATCCAAAGCGGACATTTTTTGTCGTTCCAGATGGTGTGGAGTTCCTGCGTGAGAATGTGGAGGATCTGGAGGCAGTCGCTGTTGATGACAGAGATCTGGATTTCTTGAGGAAGATCTTTGAAGACCCGTCGCTGCTACAGATTGTGGACGTAAGTAGAACGGTGATGAACCAGCAAGATGATGGACTGATACATTGCTTGTAAATACTCAGTATGTGTGATATGGATAGAAACCACTGGATCATTCATGAATGGACCGATAGGTATACATAGCTAATGAATAAACAGTTAGTGCTGTATTTAAAGAAAATGTGCTTGTAACTTTTTTTAAAATCTAAATTCAGGCAGGGAATATGTTATTTTGATACGATCAACTTAGTTGACAGTATAGGCACAATAGTGACATAAAAAAGGCTTTGGTGATGTTACTTAAAAACAGGCTTAAAATGACAAAAAGGCTTTGGTAACATTAGCACAAACTGTAACATGACAAAAAGGCTTTGGTGACATTAGCACAAGCTGTAACATGACAAAAAAAGCTTTGGTGACAGCACAGACTGCAACATGACAAAAAGGCTTTGGTGACATTAGTACAAGCTGTAAAATGACAAAAAGACTGGTGACATTAGCACAAGCTGTAACGTAACAAAAACGCTTTGGTAACATTAACACAAACTGTAACATGACAAAAAGGCTTTGGTGACAGGACAAACTGTAACATGACAAAAAAGGCTTTGGTGACATTAGCACAAGCTGTAAAATGACAAAAAGACTAGTGACTTTAGTACAAGTTTTATAATGACATTTAAATAAAAAGACTTAAGTGGCTGCAAATCAGTTTGTTTGGACACTGTTGACATAAAAGCTCTGATGTTGTTTGGACACTGTTAACATAAAAGCTTTGACGACACCAATATATAGGATGAGAGAGAGCCATAAAACAGCTATTACAATGTAACCATGTTAGTGACACAAAAAATTGACACAAAATGGATTTGATTCAATCACGCAAGAGGGATACAGAGATGAAAAGAGCTTCAGGGCAGTAGAGGAGGGGGGATTGAAAGACACTCCAGTGCAACAGGGCTTTCATTTAGTTCACTTGGATACAGTCAGCTTTGACTAGATCTGTACAGTGACATGGTGGACCCACTGTTATCTCTGACAGGTGTAGCTCCGAAGGAGGGTGTGGTGATGGTAATTACGTTTCTTTCACCCAAACCTGTTGACAAAAGCTGTCTGACAGGAAAAGCATGGTGTACAGGGAATGTTATCCTGTGAAGAAAAGTATAGCGCACACTGCATGTCAGCATTTGAAGAGAGAGATTGACAAACTTCCTCCCCTCCATCTCTCCACCCTTCCTCTCTCTCTCTGTCCCCTTGTCTGTCTGACTGACTCTCTCTCTCTCTCTCTCTCTCTCTCTCTCTCTCTCTGTCTTGCTCACACTGTTTCTTTGCGCCCCCCCCCCCCCCCCCTCCCTGTGTGTCTCTCTCTCTCTCTTCCTCCATTTCTCTCTGTCTCACTGTTTCTGTGCCTCCCCCCCCCCCAACTCTCTCTCTCTCTCACTGTTTCTCCCCCCCCCCTCCCTCCCTCTGTATCTGTCTCTCTTTCTGTCTCTGCCTATCCATCCCTCTCTCTCTCTCTCTCTCTCTCTCTCTCTCTCTCTCTCTCTCTGTCCCTACTTCTTCACTTACCCTTCTGCCTGCTTGGAGTAGTTGTGTCCTACCTGAAGGAAGTGGACTGTGTTATAAATCTGCCAAACATGGCCTCCTTGGTCAAATGGCCTATGGACAGTGTTACCAGATTTTTTTTCTTTATTTTTCAATGTCTCTATTCATGGACTGTGTTGATATACTGATGTTTCATTTTTTTTTAAATGTTTGATCTCTCTCTCTCTCTCTCTCTCTCTCTCTCTCTCTCTCTCTCTCTCTCTCTCTCTCTCTCTCTCTCTCTCTCTCTCTCTCTCTCTCTCATTTTTAGTTAAACTAACTGGATTTATATTCTTCTGCCTGTTATTACTTTACATTGTCCTTTTTAAGGGCAAGGACTGGATGTGAAAAAGCACACAAGTGCAACATTTTTTCTTTTTCTCTCTCTCTCCTCTCCTACTCTCTCCTCTCCTCTTTTTTACAACATTTTTTCTCCTCTCCTCTCTCTCTCTCTCTCTCTCTCTCTCTCTCTCTCTCTCTCTCTCTCTCTCCTCTCTCCCTCCTCTCTCTCCCCCCCTCTCTCTCTTCTCCTGTGTCCTCTCTGAGCAGGTGACACTGAAAGATAATGTGTGTATGGGAGAGGGATTTGCATTGATTATTTTCTTGCACACAGATAAGGAGTGTATACTTAAAAATGTAAAAATGTGTGTGTTACAATTGTGGATATATATGTGTGTATGTATGCATGCACGCCAGTGCACTGAAACGGGCATAATGTGTGGTTGTGTGTGTACCGGATAACAGATTCATGAGAGTCTTGACGTAAAGTTGCCACGGGCCCGTGACCATGAAGCCGTAGAAACGGCCCGTGATGTCCTTGACTTGTGTGGGGTGCAGGCCAGCAGGAACCAGGCAGCTGCCGAGCTCCGTGCTGTGATGGACACGCCCCCACTTCAAGGTCAGCCCGCTCTTCTTTAAAGAGGATGATTGGTGATAAGGTGTTGCTGGAAGACAGCTTGTCATTTGTGTTTATGTTGGTGATTCACCGATGGGCAGTATTGCAGGGTTCAGTTTAGGGAACATGGTATGCATTAGTTGATGCACGGAATTTGATATTGATGTGTAAACTACTTTTGCACAGGCTTAAATGACGGTTGTCTTTCATAAGTATGTCAAACCTTTGTCCCCTACTCCCTCTTCCCCTCTCCTCTTTCTCCCGTCTGGGGCTCCTCCTTTATCTTCCCCCACCTCGGATCCCATCCCTATGTGCCGTCTTTCCTCCTCTCTCTCGGCTCTCTCTCTCTCCCTCTCTCTCTCTGGACTCTTTTTAGTTAAACTAGCTTGTATTTGCGTCTCCCCTTTGGTTTCCCCTTTGTTGTCTCTCTCGCTCACATTGTCTGGTCTGGGCTCTGTATAGTTGCATGGATCCTCTGCTCTCTCATCCTTATTCACACTCTGGGTGCCCCTCATCTGTCCCTCTCACTCTCTTCTCTCTCCCCTGTGGCTTCTTCCCCTTTTCCTTTTTTCTCCTCTCACTCCTCCTGTTTTATTTCTCTCCTCCCTCTCTCCTCTTTCCCTGTTCCTTCTTTTTCCCCCTCTTCTTTTGAGTGTCCACCCCAAAGTAAATTTTTTCTTTTGGATCCTCGGATTTCTTGTTCCCCTCTATTCTCCCTCCCTCTTCACGTTCCTGGTACTTGCTTTTCTCTCTTTTGAGAGAAACTGAACTGAGGTCCCTTTGGCTTCCCTGGGTGCTCTCCTCCTTTCGTTTTCTCTTTGTCCTCTCCCATCTCCGTGCTCTCCCTGATTCACCCCTTCTATCTCCTCTCCTCAGTCTCCTCTCTCTTTCCCTTTCCTTGCTCCCCCTCCTTGGCTCTTCTCTCTTCATCCCCCAGTCCCTCTGCTTTGATGTGTTGTCTTTACTTTAGTGTCTTTCTGATGACCCGTCTTTTCTCCTCTCTCTCACCAGTCCTCTGCTTAGTTCTCCTCTCCTGAATTTGATATTGATGTCCTGGATCTTGCTCTCGCTCTCCTTCCTCTTTCTCTCTCTCTCCCGTCCTTTTGCCTCCTCTCCTCTCTTCTCTCTCCTCTCCTCTGTTCCCGCTCTCTCTCTCTCTCTCTCTCGTGCTCTTGCTCCTCTCCTCCTCTCCTCGTCTCTCCTCTCTCCTCTCTCTCTCTCCTCTCTCTCTCTCTCTTCTCTCCTCTCTCTTCACTCTCTCTCTCTCTCACTCTGTCTGTGTAATGATAACTGTTTTCTTAGCTGAACAAGAGTAGCGCACCATAGTGACTGTGACTTTGAAATTGCTTTTCAGTTGCTGGGATTGACCTGTTGATTTGGGTCAGATGGGTCAGATGACTCATTGCTTTTATTGAGTCAGCTGAACCCTGGTACTGTCAGACTACGTCTTACCAGTGTAAATACTGGTTTAAAGGTCTTCTGAAGGTAGGCAGATATCTGTTGAAAACAGGTCTGCACATTGTATTATTACAGTATGAGGATCATGTTGCAAAACAGTGTGCCATATACAGTTATGTAATAAAGAACTGGGTTTCACTTACCTGTCCAAACCCAGTGCCATGGACAGGTAACTGTGATGTCACTTGTGGGAATTGCCTGCATTCTTCCGATGGTAACAAAATTAAGTAGATTTTAACTAAGTAGGCAGATGTTTGCTGCTCAGAGGGCTGCCACAAAATGAGGTTAGATCTGTCATGCTTGCCTTTTGTCTTGGATCGTTGAGAACGGGTGTTGACGAAAGACAGGGAAAGGAGAAACCAAAGAAACAGTTTGCGCATTGCATAGAACAGCCTTCCCAGCCTGCTGTTACATTTCACCAGTCACCAAGGTAAATTGTCCAGTTTGAAGCAAACACACTTTAGTAGTGGGCTGATGCTGCACAAGCTGACAAGACTCGCATAAAGAGTAGTGGGAAAGCATGGCAAGACACACATTTCCTGTCTTCCCTTGATCTGTGTAAGAATGTATGTCACCAGTATTGAAAGTGACTAAAAGGGATAATACACAGTGGTCCAGGCTGAAGCACTGTATCAAGACTGCATGTCATTGGTATTGATATGACTAAAGGGGACGATACACTATGATCCAGGATGAAGCACTATATCCAGACTGGAAGTCTTTGGTATTGATATGGACTAAAGGGGACGATACATAATGATCCAGGATGAAGCACTATATCCAGACTGCAAGTCATTGGTATTGATATGGACTAAAGGGGACGATACACTATGATCCAGGATGAAGCACTATATCCAGACTGCAAGTCATTGGTATTGATATGACTAAAGGGGACGATACACTATGATCCAGGATGAAGCACTATATCAAGACTGCAAGTCATTGGTATTGATAGTGACTAAAGGGGACAATACACTATAGTCCAGGATGAAGCACTATATCAAGACTGCATGTAATTCATATTGATATTGACTAAAGGGAACAATACACTATGGTCCAGGATGAAGCACCACACCAAGACTGCATGTCGTTGGTATTGATATGACTAAAGGGGACAATACACTATAATCCAGGATGAAGCACTGTATCAAGACTGCATGTCATCAGTATTGATATGACTAAAGGGAACAATACATTTATGATCCAGGATGAAGCACTATATCAAGACTGCATGTCAGTGTTATTGATAGTGACTAAAAGAGATGAACCACCACCACGAGGCAGTGTGAAGATCCACATAAAAACGCTGTATAAAGACTGTCATCTGTGTTTTCATTGGGCAAAGGGGCCATCCAAGATCAGGTCCTGTTATAAAACTTGTTTGTCACCAGTGTTGATATTGGCCAAAGAGGTAATCCAAATTCAGGTACTGTTGTAGGACTGCCTGTCTGCTTTGATGCTGTTGACTGAAGAGGATGATCCACGATGGGGTACTGTTGGAAGACTGCATGTCACCAGAATTGATATTGACTCTTTTACTGTTGACCAAAGTGGAAAGTCCATGTCACCGGTGTTGATACTCACTATCCCATGTCACCTGTATCAACACTGGCAAAAGGGGACGCTTGATATTGACACTAGGTCATGATACTACATCTAGTACAAGCCAAAATACAGGGGAACATGCAAAACAGGGTAGTCAGAAACACCGATTGAACTACAACACAGAACAGAGTGATGATTTAGAACAAAATGAGCAAGATGTGTACAGGACAAGGTGTCAGAATGTGCAGGGTTTGTTTATACTGATTTCATAGTCTGACAAATTTAGCTTTCCACAATCAAGCACTGTCATTCAGTGCCTTTTTGGTTGGATTGCTGGTCCTTGTTTTTTTGTTTTGTTTTTTGACAGTATACATGTTGGAGGGGGAATCAGAAAATTTCTGCAGAAATGGAATATCTTGTCTGATATGTTTTTTTGAAAACATTGAAAAAAATAAGTAAGCAAATTGCTACTGAGTTTGTTAATGTCAGGCTAATTGATTGTGACTGTGGCAGATCCAGTTTCAATGAAGGGCAGATTGATCTTGACTGTCGCAGATCCAGTTTTAATGACGGGACAGAATGATTGTGACTGTGGCAGATCCAGTTTTAAGGATGGGCAGATTGATCATGACTTTGGCAGATCCAGTTTTAATGACAGGCAGATTGATTGTGACTGTGGTAGATTCAGTTTGATAGTGGGTAGACAATGACTGTGTCAGGTCCAGTTTTAATAAGATTGGTTGTGGCAGATCCGTTTTTGATAGCGCGCAGATTGATTGTGACGGGCAGATCCAGTTTTAGTAATGGGCAGATTGACTGACTGGCAGATACAGTTTTAATGGCGGGCAGATTGTGACAGGCAAGTCCAGCTTTAATAATAGACATATTGACTGACTGTGGTAGGCCCTGCTGATGTCCCATGACGATGTCTGCAACAAACGATATGAGGAGCAGTTTGAGACCATGATGCTGTCAGAACCCCCGCCCCCTGTCTACAACATGGCCACCGAGCAAGTGCGCTTTGTCAACGTTCGCAAAATGCCAAATGAACCATTGGTAAGCGCTCTTATGTTTTTTTACCTTAGTTTATCTTAGGAAAAACTTAAGAGGACCCTTTGAGTTTCGGCTTTATCAGTGTTGCATGCTCAGTTACATAAAACTTTTTGATTGAACATACTGTGAGTGAATGTGCGTTATTGCTGTTGAAGCATAGGTATTTGATCAGGTAATGGTGCTCTAAAGCAAGAAAAGGAGCCTTTGAGAAAATCCTGATAATGCCCAGTCCTTTGTGTTTCTTCTGTGCCTGTCTTTCTTCATGGCTTGCCTACTATACATCTTACTGACTGACCGTTCTCACTCTCTCTGGCTCTCTCTGTCTGTCTGTCTGTGTCTTGGTTTCTGTCTCTGTCTGTCTCTCTCTCTCTCCTCTCCTCTTTCCCCCCATCTTCTCTCTCTGTTTCACTTCCAACCCCTCGATCTGTCTGTCTCTCTTTGTCTCTGTCTCTCCCTCTTTCTCTTTGTGTATATTGTGGAATTATGATGAGGTGTCTCTCTCTCTCTGTCTCTCTCTGTCTGTCTGTCTGTCTCTCTCTCTCTCTCTCTCTCTCTCTCTCTCTCTCTCCCTCCCTCCCTCCCTCCCTCCCTCCCTCACTGTCCCTCCCTCTCTGTACTGTGGAATAATGACATGGAATGGTGTGTCTTGACAGGGTATCACAGTCAAGTTGGATGAGAAAGATGAACTGGTGATAGCTCGCATCCTGCAGGGCTGTCTGATCGACAGGCAAGGTACCGCCCCTCTTCTTGCTGTGGTGTTGGGCTTCCATTATTTACACATTTGTTTGTTGTTGTTGTCGGTTTTTTGGCTGTCTCATCTTCTCTCCAGCCCGCCAGATGTTGCCATTCGCACACCACTTATGTTGCACTCTTCCTTCTTTCCCCTTCGGATGTTGCCATTCGCACACCTCACATGTTGTCCTCTTCCTTCTCTCCCTCTCGGATGTTGCCATTCGCACACCACTCATGTTGCACTCTTCCTTCTTTCCCCCTCGGATGTTGCCATTCGCACACCACTCATGTTGTCCTCTTCCTTCTTTCCCCCTCGGATGTTGCCATTCGCACACCTCGCATGTTGCCCTCTTCCTTCTTCCCCCCTCAGATGTTGCCATTCGCACACCACTCATGTTGCACTCTTCTTTCCCCTTCCGATGTTGCCATTCGCACTCCACTCACGTTGCTCTCTTCCTTCTTTCCCCCTCGGATGTTGCCATTCGCACACCACTCATGTTGCACTCTTCTTTCCCTCTCGGATGTTGCCATTCACACACCACTCATGTTGCCCTCTTCCTTCTCTCCCCCTCGGATGTTGCCATTCGCACACCACTCATGTTGTCCTCTTTCTTCTTTCCCCCTCGGATGTTGCCATTCGCACACCTCGCATGTTGTCCTCTTCCTTCTTCCCCCCCCTCGGATGTTGCCATTCGCACACCTCGCATGTTGTCCTCTTCCTTCTTTCCCCCTCGGATGTTGCCATTCGCACACCTCGCATGTTGTCCTCTTCCTTCTCTCCCTCTTGGATGTTGCCATTCGCACACCTCACATGTTGTCCTCTTCCTTCTCTCCCCTTCGGATGTTGCCATTTGCACACCACTCATGTTGCCCTCTTCCTTCTTTCCCCCTCGGATGTTGCCATTTGCACACCACTCATGTTGCCCTCTTCCTTCTCTTCCCCACGGATGTTGCCATTCGCACACACCTCGCATGTTGTCCTCTTCCTTCTCTCCCCCTCGGATGTTGCCATTCGCACACCACTCATGTTGTCCTCTTCCTTCTTTCCCCCTCAGATGTTGCCATTCGCACACCTCGCATGTTGTCCTCTTCCTTCTTTCCCCCTCGGATGTTGCCATTCGCACACCACTCATGTTGTCCTCTTCCTTCTTTCCCCCTCAGATGTTGCCATTCGCGCACCACTCATGTTGTCCTTTTCCTTCTTTCCCCCTCAGATGTTGCCATTCGCACACCTCGCATGTTGTCCTCTTCCTTCTTTCCCCCTCGGATATTGCCATTTGCACACCACTCATGTTGTCCTCTTTCCTTTTTTCCCCTTCGGATGTTGCCATTTGCACACCACTCATGTTGTCCTCTTCCTTCTCTCCCTCTCGGATGTTGCCATTCACACACCTCGCATGTTGTCCTCTTCCTTCTCTCCCTTTCGGATGTTGACATTTGCATACCACTCATGTTGTCCTCTTCCTTCTTTCCCTCTCAGATGTTTGCCATTGGCACACCTCGCATGTTGTCCTCTTCCTTCTCTCCCTCTCGGATGTTGCCATTGGCACACCTCGCATGTTGTCCTCTTCCTTCTCTTCCTCTCGGATGTTGCCATTGGCACACCTCGCATGTTGTCCTCTTCCTTCTCTCCCTCTCGGATGTTGCCATTCGCACACCACTCATGTTGCACTCTTCCTTCTTTCCCCCTCGGATGTTGCCATTTGCACACCACTCATGTTGTCCTCTTCCTTCTTTCCCCCTCGGATGTTGCCATTTGCACACCACTCATGTTGCCCTCTTCCTTCTTTCCCCCTCGGATGTTGCCATTCGCACACCACTCATGTTGCCCTCTTCCTTCTCTCCCCCTCGGATGTTGCCATTCGCACACCACTCATGTTGTTCTCTTCCTTCTTTCCCCCTCGGATGTTGCCATTCGCACACCACTCATGTTGTCCTCTTCCTTCTTTTCCCTTCGGATGTTGCCATTCGCACACCTCGCATGTTGTCCTCTTCCTTCTTTCCCCTTCGGATGTTGCCATTCGCACACCTCGCATGTTGTCCTCTTCCTTCTTTCCCCCTTCGGATGTTGCCATTCGCACACCTCGCATGTTGTCCTCTTCCTTCTCTCCCTCTTGGATGTTGCCATTCGCACACCTCGCATGTTCCTCTTCTTCCTTCTTTCCCTCTCGGATGTTGCCATTCGCACACCTCGCATGTTGTCCTCTTCCTTCTCTCCCTCTCGGATGTTGCCATTGGCACACCTCGCATGTTGTCCTCTTCCTTCTCTCCCTCTCGGATGTTGCCATTCGCACACTCTCGCATGTTGTCCTCTTCTTCTTCTCTCCCTCTCGGATGTTGCCATTCGCACACCTCGCATGTTGTCCTCTTCCTTCTCTCCCTCTCGGATGTTGCCATTGGCACACCTCGCATGTTGTCCTCTTCCTTCTCTCCCTCTCGGATGTTGCCATTGGCACACCTCGCATGTTGTCCTCTTCCCTGTCTCCCCTCTCTTCTTTCCATACCTCCCTTCTCACATAACCTGGCTCCTTTCTCTCCAGCAGCAGAGCCATAATTCTGTCCCCCCCCCCCCCTTTTACTGTCTTCATTTTCTTTAGTCTATTCTTTACTTATTTATGTATTCACTGCCCAATGGTTACTCTGATTCTCTTTCAAATTTGTATACTTCCTCTCTGACATACTTTTTTTCTGTTTTGCTTGTTTTGTGGTGGTGATTTTTTGTTGTTGTATTTGGGGGGGGGGGGGGGGGGGGGGGGGTTGTTAGGTTTTGTGTGTATGTGTGTGTGTTTGCTTTTCTGTTTCAATTGTATGTTTTGATTCCTTTCCACAGACTCGTTAACATCAACAGTATCGTTATTGTTATCATCATTATCATCATTATTATTATTACCATTGTAACATTACTTTTGATATTATCATTGCCAGAGTAGAAGTAATAGTATTGTTATTGTAGCCATTAGTAGTAGTAATATTGAAATTGTTATTGTTTCTATTATGATAATTCTTATTATTGTTATCATCATCATCATTTTCATTATTTATACTACATGATGAGCTTTATTTCATTGGCATTTTCTGTATTTCTCTGTATCTTTATATTTCTTAAATCTTATCTTTCTAACCTCCTAATTTTCTGTATCATTATTATCATTATTTTTTATGATTTTGCTTATTGTTATAATTATTTGTATATTTCTTAGATTTCATCTTCATGATCTTACCATCTTTTCCATTTTCTAAGTTCGCTTTTCTTCTCCTCCTTGTTACTATTATCATTGTTGTTATGATTATTATATATTACTGCTGTCATTATCAAATTATTGTAACTAGGCACTCATTCTTCTCCTTCTTCTGTTATTATTGTTTTTAATACTATAATTATTATTATATGATTTTTTTAAGAATTCATTATTTTACGATTATTGTTATTTTAACCTGTATTATCTCTTCTTCAACCTTTGTACCATTCTGTAGTTTTAGCTGTTTACCCAAGACAACTTCTGCACCCAAATCAAAGAGGAATTTGAAAATTATTGCTAAAGCTCCGCCCAATAAACATTGGTAAACAAGGCACAAGATAAAACATGATGCATTTCGACCTCTTAGGTCTTCTTCAGGCAAGACACACAGTACTCGGGACAGCAAAAATGAACGAGCAATCATTTATCTTCATCCAATTTGGCAGAAGATGGGCATTGTTCATCCTTTGTTTTCATAGTTTTGAATGTTATTTGTCCTGCCTGAAAAAGACTCAGTACGTTGAAACACGTTGTAATTTGTTTCTTCAGTTGCAGCACAGTAGTTCTGTTTTGCTCCAGCTACATGAGATCATACAAAATTCTCCCCCCATTTAGGTTCCAATGGCTCACAGAACATTGAATGGTAGAGCTCGTTTTCTGTGTTTTCTATTCTTTTTTTTTTTTTTCTCTTCAAATAGTCGAGGAAAAAGTTAAGGGTCAACAGAAAAACCAGGATCAGTCAGGTAACCATAGCTACAATTTTTTTTTTCTTAGCCCCTGAATGGTTTACCCCTGGAAAGATGAGTTGATAATTCTTTTGATGTCTATTCTTGGGAGTCTAGTCATGTTCAACAATGTTATGTCCAGAACGTCAATTTTCCAGGCTGTTGTTTTTTTCTAACCATACACATCAGATACTTTTCATTAGCGCTAGTATGACTAGAAAGAATAGACTTCATGAGTTTTCCTGATAAAAATTCCTGCATCCTACCAGGGTGTTTCTGGAGATACATATGCACACGCACATGCGCACACACGCACACGCACGCACGCACGCACGCACGCACGCACGCACACACACACACACACACACACACATACATACATACATACATGCCCTGTGCAAGACTTCAGTGTTAAAAAGAATAGATTTCACAGCGCTGTCTGTCATGTTTCCCTTCCAATCGGCAGGCTTGCTGCATGTGAACAACGTGGTGCGTGAAGTGAACGGCGTCACCGTGTGCACCCCGGAACAGTTGATGGAAGTGATCATGGAGTCGGACCCCACCATCACCTTCAAAGTGGTCCCTTCCTACCAGAACAAAGTGGAAACCAAGCCTGTAAGCATGACAGTTTGTATAGAAACCAAGCCTGTAAGCATGACAGTTTGTATAGAAACCAAGCCTGTAAGCATGACAGTTTGTATAGAAACCAAGCCTGTAAGCATGACAGTTTGTATAGAAACCAAGCCTGTAAGCATGACAGTTTAAATAGAAACCAAACCTGTAAGCATGACAGTTTAAATAGAAACCAAGCCTGTTAACATGACAGTTTAAATAGAAACCAAACCTGTAAGCATGACAGTTTAAACAGAAACCAAGCCTGTTAACATGACAGTTTAAATAGAAACCAAGCCTGTAAGCATGACAGTTTAAACAGAAACCAAACCTGTAAGCATGACAGTCTAAATAGTAACCAAGCCTGTAAGCATGACAGTTTAAATAGAAATCAGCCTGTAAACATGAGTGAGTGACGCTTTAGATAGAACCATGCCTGTTAACATGACACTGTAAATAGAAACCAAGACTGAAAGCATGACATTTTAACTAGAAAAGAAGCCTGTAGGCATAACAATTTAAATAGAAACCAAATCTGTAAGTGTGAGTGATACTTTGAATAGAAACCAAGTGTGATGCTTTAAGGAGAAATCTCTGTAAGTGTTGAGCAGAAACCAGGCCTGTAGGTATGGCGCTAGCCTTTAAGCCTTAAGTTTGTACGTATAATTTTTTGCACAGCTTTACATGGAGACGAAGTCTGTTGAGTGTATTTCTTTGTACAGCTTTACATGGAGCCCAAGTCTGTTAAGCGTAATTCTTTGTGCGACTTTGAGTAGGAATCGAGTCAGCAAATGTGATACTGTATACAAATTGAAAGTGGAAACCAAGTCTGTAGGTGTAATTCTTTGTAAAGTAGAAAGCAAAAGGGATGAAAACATTATGTAGAACTGCAAAAGAAAAGAAATATCTGCCTTAGCTCATGGTGTGTACTTTTCCACTTGATTTTTCTTGCTTCTTAAATACATTCTTCTGAGGTCTGATTAAAAATCAGCAGGCCTGTTTTACTGAAAATTTTACCAACATTTAATCCATGCTTCTCAGCAAATAGTAACGACGTGATTGACTATGACACTATGTTGATCTGCAGGTGTATATGCGAGCAAGGTTTCACTACGATCCTATGAAAGACCGTCTGCTGCCTTGCAAAGAAGCTGGTCTCCCCTTTGAGTCAGGGGACGTCCTGGAAATCGTCAGCTCGGAAGATCCCAACTGGTGGCAGGTAACAACACAGTGAAGGAACAGCATCAGCTGAAGAGTGATTCTCCCCGTGATATATCTTGAATTAATTTGATCAAGACAGAGGTGAATGAATTCCAACTGTACAATGTAAATATGCACATCTGAGGGCAGTCGTGTCGCTAGTTGATCTTGTTATGTGCATTTTCTGGTCATGTGATTCTTCAGTTATTGAATTAATTCATAGATAGTAACAAGTGACTTGAACATAAATTGCTCCCTTTAGGTACAAAGACACATATCTCCAAACCAGGTCTTTGTTTTACTATGGAAACAGTGTTTTGTCCCATAGAGACAAGGTTTTGTGCATGTTTGTTAAATCAAACCACACACACACACACACACACACACACACACACACACACACACAGAACAAAGTGTAAAAGAAGAGAAGAGAAAGAAGTTTTGATTGAAAAAAACAATTTTTTTTGTTGTGATCAGTGCTAAGTGATACACGTGCAGCTTTACATGCTATGATTTTGTTTACAATGCTATACTGCAACACTCTGTGAAAAAGTCACACACACACACACACACACACACACACACACACACACACACACACACACACACACCAGAAACAAAAACAAACACCAAAACAAACAACAAAACTCCACAAGCTTAATGGCGGCTTAAACAAAACTGAGACAATTAGTCTTTACACCCTCGATTTATATTGTCAGAAATGGCCAAGTTCAGTAAATGAGGACGAAAAAGTAGAAGAAAAAATGTTCAAGAAGATCATGATTTAACTGTCATGCTGATAGATTTTGTTGTCAGTCATTTGGCTTTTTCTGCAGGTTAAATCAAAAGCGCATGATAAGTAATGAGGTTTTTTGTCTTCTTGGTCCACCATCATGCAGTGTGCTGAGCAAAGTGCAATAGGAAGTATTGTGGAATCTGACGTGTCACAAAGCATGCAAGTGCAGTAGGCTCAGATTTGGAATGCTACACTTAAATATCAAATATCAAAATGTTACTGTTGTGCATTGGAGACGTTGGCAGCTTAGTGTGATAGAAATGGCTAGGGGGTTGTTGAGAAAGAAAAGAACCAGATTGTTTGTGTGATGAAAATAACTGATGGGGAGGGGTGATAGAAATAACCAGGAGGGTTGTTATGATAGAAATAACAGGAGGGTTGCTCTGATAGAATAAACAGGAGGGTTGTTACAATAGAAATAACAGGAGGGTTGTTCTGATAGGAATAAAAGGAGGGTTGTTCTGATAGAAATAATAGGAGGTTGTTCTGTTAGGAATAACCAAGAACGTTGTTCTGATAGAAATAAGTTGTTCTAATAGAAATAACAGGAGGTTGTTCGATAGGAATAACCAGGAGGATTGTTCTGATAGAAATAACCAGGAAGTCTATTATGATAGAAATAACCAGGAGGCTTTTACGATAGAAATAACCAGGATGGTTGTTAACGATAGAAATAACGGGGGGGGGTGTTTGTGGGTGACAGGCTCGTATAGCAGACCTCAATGGCCCTGTGGGTTTGGTCCCTTCAGCCACTCTGGAGGAAAAAAGGAAAGCCTTTGTTCCAGCACCCAACGACTACTCCAAGAGCAGCCTCTGTAAGTGGGTACACAGAATGATGAATAGTTTTATTTGTGACAGCGATAAAGAACAACTGGAATGTGTCACTTGAAATCTGACCTTTTGATGGAGGAATGCAATAATAGCAGTATTTGTCAGATTGAAATGTTCTTGGTTATTTAGTGTCTTTCAGTGGATCGTTTTCCCCCACTAATCTATTCCAGTGTCATACCTGGCAGAGGAACGTCAGGGGAGAAAACCTCCTGAGGGGAATGAATGGAAATTTGAAACATAAATCCATTATCTTGTACATGAAATAAAACAGTGCTTTGATAATTCTGAGGTCTGTTCTCTTTCAGGTGCATTTTTTCTTTTTAATGTTATCAGCAATAACTGACACACAAAAAAACTAATATTCTGAATGGAAAAGAAACTCTTGTTTCAACTGGTTGATTTAACTGGCAACAAAACCAGGAAGTTGGTGTAAAACAGTCACACAAAAGCATTTAGATAAAGTGAAGAGGTTTTAAATCGGTATTAAATAAATACTGATCATGCCTATGTACATCCTACTAGGCAGATAATGCTATGAGAACAGATGTCATGGCGGCCATGCATTCATGATGCGTATGCAGGACCGCTGTAGCCCTCCAATTTGTTCAGGGAAAGTTTATGATGCTCATCTATTGGGACATGGTGGCAGACATAATTTCTTGCAGTGAGATAACAAACATAATTGAGATATCTTTCATGCATTTGTTGTACATGCATGTGTGTTGTATGTGTGTTTCAGTTTGTGGGCTGACAAAGAAGAAAAAGAAGACAGTCAAGTATAGTTCTAAAGAAGCAAAAGGTAATTTTGCTTATTTAATTGTACAAGTTTCAGCATGTAAGAGTACTTTGTTTTTTTTTTTTTTTTTTTCCTTTTTTTTTTGTCTTTGTTATTTGTTTCTCTTTCATGAACATTTACATTCTTTTCCTCTTTGCTTCCTGCTACATACTCATTCACCTTATTAACACCCGAAACAATATGGGTGCATTGCAGTTTCAGGGGTAACATTCAGATACAGTTGTGTATTTCTGTAAGTAAGTTTGTAGTAACGATTCATTCTGCTCGCATGGAGGGCTACTGAACAGCCATCCATCCATTCTGCTGATCCATCATGAACCTCCTGGTAGGACCAACACACAACATGGACACACTGAAGGCAGCAGTGCTTGTGCCTGGAAGCCAGGCTACTGTTTCAGATTTCATGTGGTCCCTAAAGGATTGTAAAAGTTGGGAGAAAAAAAACGAGTTATCTTTTAGGGATTGCAGAGTATTGTAAAGGAAGTGGTGTCCCAACTGAAAAGCTTAAAAAAAATGATTTGTGGTTGTTGCAAGTGAATTGACTTTCTGGCATGAATTCAGAGAGTATTTACTGGAATTGTTATGCTGTTTAGAAATTCTTAGAAAGATGGATTCTCATAATATGAGTGAATTAAGCTTTCACTGATCAAAGTGGATAGCCCCCTGCTCTGAAATCAAGGTAAAGGGGATGCACAAGAGTTTGTTTTAATGTGAATTATAAACTTTCTTCAGTATATATGAATATGTTCTTTTTTCAGCTGTATGGAAACCCTTATGTAATGAACTGTGTTTAAAGAATTCTAGTCATGTTTTCACGATCCATGGATATAAACTGTATAGACAGTTTACTCCATTATAATCAGAACCTTCAGCTGAGGTGCCCACACTTTTTTTTTCTTTTTCTTTTTTTTCATTAGCTGTTTTTCAATGTATTGATTACTTTTAGTTGAAAAAAAGAATTAGGATGAATATATGGAAGCCAAAACAAGGTTCAAAGTAAGAATACTAAGATTGAAAGTAAGGTCAGTGGATGTACATAAAACAGATGAGAAAATTAAAAATGAATATGTCTTTTTCAGATGTATAAACAACAGATATAAAGTATGCACACAACAATCCATCCCAGATCACTCTTGGCATGAATATTGCTCATTTTTCATGCTGACTGTGTGATTGAGGGGGGGGGGGGGGGGGGGGGGGGGGGGGGGTTAAATATACTTTATGTCCATTGTTCATAACGTTTGAAGAAGACATATTTGTCAGAAATGAGCTTGTCCATCAAGTCTTTTTTATTAAATAAGCAGCATAACTTTGAACTTTCATTTTTCTTGTGAGCATTTTGTTTTGTTTCCAGTAACGCTGCAGTCTTTTCCAGTCAGTGAATATGAAATAACAGTGCCTTTCATTTCATCACGTTTGCAGAGTTTGACACAGCAGATGTGTGCAGTGCTATGAGGAAGTGCGACGCATGGCGCCCTTTCAGCGCAGAGTACTGGTGTTGGTTGGTCCACATGGTGTAGGGAGGAGGTCACTCAAAGAACGTCTAATAAAAGACGACCCTCGCCGCTTCGCTGGAGTCATGCCCGTGAGTCTTCGGCACTGTGCTGGCTGTGGGTGGATAATTCCATGTAGATCAGCTGGCAGCACATGCAGGGGCATTTTAAGGAATACATCAACAGAGAGTATTTTGAGAGAGAGAACGTTTGTCAACATTATTCAACCAAAGAAAACAAATTTTGAAAGGAATGTAAAGTAAATCCGCCAGTTAACATGGACAAATTAGAAGACAAGACACAACACACTTCAACCTCTTAGGTCTTCTTCAGGCAAAAGAAGCAACATTCAGGACAACAAAAATGAAAAGCAAGCAATCACTTGTTCTCTCAAATTCAGCACCAGATGGGTGTTGAATGAAAACGAGGCTGTTCATGGTCCTGAATGTTGTTTTTCTTGCCTGAAGAAGACCTAAGAGGTCAAAACGCACCATGTCTTGTTATTTGTGGTTTTGTTTGTCCATGTTAACTGGCAGATTTGATTTAAATTCCTTATGAAATTTTGTTTCAATTTCTGCCCGCAGTCACCTCACTTTATAACTTGCAAAGAAAAAAAAATTTCCTGATGAAAATCTTGAAGGGATATCACCAATGCAATGAAGATTTTTTCCAGTTGCTGCGGTTGTAAGAATTTGTGTCAAACATTAGTTGTAGCTGACTATTGAGGGGGTCTCTGCTGTAATGGTTTCTATGTAACGCTAATCGCAATTGACCATTGACATTTTTTCTGCTGTACGGGTTTGCATCAAACACCGTTCGCAAATAACTGTTGAGGTTGTTCCAGCTGGAACAGTTTGGATCAAACGCCAATCAAATGACTGTTGAACTGTTGATATGTCTGGTGAGGACAGAGACGGAATTATTCAAAACTGAGATTGTGACAAGATCAGACTTTCCACAAATGTTCCCTGGTCAGACATGTTCATTGTTATTATTGTGTTCATTGTTAATAATATTCCTCATTTGTATATCCGGTATCATAATTTCTTGATTCTTATCTTCATTATTGCAGATCTTGGTTCTTGTGTTCAGTATTATTTGTCAGTTGTTGTCATCATTGTTACATTTCCTCTGTTCCGGTGTTCCATATTCTAATCCATCTTTCCAATCTCCATGGATCCCAGACACATCCAGAGCTCCCCGGGAGAAAGAGGTGCATGGTCAGGGTTACTACTTTGAGGACCGCCTGACCATGGAGTCAGACATCATGAACGGCAGGTACCTGGAATATGGTGACTTCAATGGCAACCTGTACGGCACACGACTTGACACCGTGCGACAGGTCATCGACTCCGGCAAGATGTGTGTGCTGGATGTCAACCCCACTGTGAGTTGGCCACAATCTTTTCCCCATTTGAAATTTTACAAGCTTCAGAGTGTGCATTACATTATCGACCCCTGTGGGGGTATAGAGTGTGGGACTGACAAAACTTCCAAGCTTCAAAGTGTGCAGTACAAGTCGCAGTATTGCTCATTACCATAGTGCGGAACATCACAGTTCTAGAGTGCCATACTGGGCACCTCTCAGTTTTGTTTTTTTTGGGGGAGGGGGAGTCTGCATGACATTTGGATCAAAGTAGATGCTGTGGTTGAGATTCTGGTCGTGACAACTGACATGTCATGAGGTCCTGAGCATATCTCACCTGATGCCCACAAGGCGTTTCATCCAGTAGACCGTCACTCCAGTGTAAGTAGGAACCTGATGTTTGTTGAATTAGATCACCTTTGATGCCAGTCATTCTACAGCAGTGTAGAGATGCCTGTGTTGGGCTTCATGGTATCACTGGTCTTTTGGGCCACAGGTACAGCTGTAGATTGATTATCAGTAGCATTATCATCATTATCATCATCACCACTAAAACTGTTGCCACTACAACCATGCTGTATGACAGTCCTCTAGCCTCACCTTTTTCTCCCCTTCAGTGTGAATAGCCACTGTTAATACTACAACTACTGTCGTCATTTTATCACCAAAAGTGTCAGTAATCATCCTTATTTTCTTGTATTTTCATAATTATTATTATCGTTATCATTGTCATTATTATCATCATTATTATGTTAACTCCCCTTGTCCCAGTGGCCTCATTTTCATTCAACGCTCATCTTGCGCTGAATTTGAGAAGATAAGTGATTGCTCGTTCTCCGTTTTCATTGTCCTGAATGTTGTTTACGTTCCCTGAAGAAGATCTAAGAGGTCGAAACGTGTTGTGTTTTGTCTTGTAATTTGTTTGTGCCTGTTGTTTGGTGGACTTACTAATGATTCTTTTAAAAAAATTTCCGTTTCCGCCTGCAGTCACCTTACTTTGGAAATACAGATTGAAAGGTCACCTGAAGGTGTGTAAGATACTGCTGCATCAAGACTTTCCTGGTAACAGCATCTGTTTTTTCAGTGATGTGAGGGGGAAATGCTTAATGGTGTGATGTTGGTGTTGCAGTCACTCAAAGTGCTGAAGACCGCAGAATTCTTGCCATACATCGTGTTCATCGCTGCCCCCAGTGTGGAAGCACTCAAAGTGATGTATGAAGACGGTCGGCGCTTTCGCTCGGGGAAACAGGGTAAGAAAGAGGTTTGCTTATTAGAATATGGAAGACTGTGGTCAGGAGTTCATAGGTTTGCAATGGAGCCAGGCTGGAGAATTCTCTGTTGCATGAAGAAGGTTGCTGTCAGTCATTCCCCTTTGCTATACAACCAGACAGCAGAATTCTTGATGAAAAGATTAGTATGTTTAAATTTTTTTAACTTTGGACTTTATGATTATCAATAAAGTGGTACAGAAATAGATGTTATTGCATGTGCATGAACTTCATTAGACTGATTTTTCCAAACCACTGTAGTGTGGTATCTTCTTGCACAAAGCGCTGAAAAAAGCCAGGGCACTCCTTCCCCTTCTCATTCCCCCACCCCACCCCCACCCACACTTATATCCCCCACATTTTCACCCACTTCAGTTCTTTCCCCTCTGATTACACATCAGTGGGCCTATCCTTGTATCCACATTTTATTTTGTATGCATATTTACTCCTGTCTCCTTGGTATACACACATAAACCCTTGCAGTTTTGAGCACATAATGGACAGATGTGCTTGCTTGCGTACACAAACACACCATGAGCACTCACACACAAGTTTACATGCAAACGCACACACACACACAGACACATGCACGTTTTTCAGCAATACCAGTATAACAGGAAGCGGTATGAATAATGTGGGAATGGGAGGGTAGTGAGAGAAAAGCGGGGAATTTAAGGGAATGTCGCCAGTACAAATAGAAATTCCGTACCTCAGTTCTTTTCTGTATACACTCAATATGTGGTTGGTTTTTTTTTCAGGACCGTGGAGGAGTTGAGATGAAAACAGTAAGTATTTCTGTGGATGAGTATCTACAGTTATCTGGACAACTTTTACAGCAGCTAAAGTACAGTTTTTATTTTAGGAGCCTTGAGGCTTATACTTTATAACTCATTGTCCTTGGCTAGCATCCAGAGTTGTATTGTTTAAGCCTGAGTATTGCTGAGAATGGAAGTGTTCTTTAATTAAAGTATTCCTTCTATGTTTCCCTGTGGCATAACACGTAGTCAGTGTGAAATAACATGAAGAAGTAAAGTTGATCTGTTTGCATGTAACTTACTACAGCAGTCATTGTGAAATGACACAAAAGTACATAAACTTGTCTGCGTACTATTCATCTGCAGTACACTACAGCGGTTATTGTGAAATATTTCACAGTCTGTATGAAATGGCACAGATGATCAAGTGAATTTGTTGTCTGTTCTGGGTCTAGCTCGCGTGTCTTGTTTTTTCTTTACAATCATTTGTATCAGCTGTGCAGAATTACTTCAGTTGAAATAATACTGGAATGTGCAAAAATATATATTTTGGACAATGTTGTTATAAGGGTTGCATTTGTTTACTATCTTGATATAAAGACCAATAGTTAGTTTCAGAGTGAGGTGACTGCAGGTAGAAATTGAAACAATTTTTTTTTTCAATTATGATTATTCTGCTGTACAAGAGGGGCAAACAAACAAGACAAAACCCTCTTTGTGTTGTCATTTGCTTGTCCCTTTTGTCTGGTGGAATAATTATAATTTCTTTTTAAAATAAAGATCTACAGTTGAGGAGGACAGGCAGGGTCGTTTTGTTTTGTTTTTGTAAATTAATGTCACTGTGTAGTGGGACCAAGCTATCAGTGCATGATAAGTAAAATGTGTTTATGCAAGCGTGTGGTCATAATGGCTGTTACTAAATGTGCTATTGAATACCGCAAAATTCACTTCTGTCATTTAATGGTGTCAAATCAGTTTGTGTCCATTCCCCAAAAACCTTTCTGAACTTCCAGAATTGTTTAAAACAGGTATCAATGAAAATAGTGTGGTTGAATTGTCCGGTGTGGACAGTAGACATTGGTTGATTTTCTTTTGGTTTGACCCTTGACCTTGCTAGGTGAACCACGTCATGACTTTCTGTTCCCCAGGAAGAGGACTTCATTGAGACGGTCAAGGAGAGTCAGCAGATTGAGCGTGTCTATGCCAGCTTCTTCGACGAGATCATTGTCAACGACGCCTTCGAGGAAACCTATCGCCACCTGCGCCGCTCATTGAATGAGCTGACCTCTGAACAGCAGTGGGTTCCCGTCAGCTGGGTGTGCTGAGGATTCTGGGAACACAGGATCTGTTGTATATTGGTATGGTCACTCCAAGCCAGACAACCGAGACAGAAGGGACAGTCTGTTCAGCATTGTATGCATGTGTGTGTGTGTTTATGTGCTTGCTGCAACTGTTGCGCAGGTGTGCCACTGTCCCAGTGGAAGGAAGGAATGGTCAGGTTTCACACACCACCCAGCAGGTGACTGGGTGTGCCGTAAGGCTGCTTTCACACCTGACTGTTGGTGGATGACCCTGCAGGCAAAAAGCTACAGTTCGTCTCTGTCCCGTAGAAGATTGATTGTTGTGTGAAGACCAGGCTAGTGACTATGAACAGGGTGTTGGAATTCAAGATTGATTAGTATATGGCAAACTGACAATGAAGAGGTCGTTTGTATTCAAGATTGTATAAATAAGAGGGCAAGTAAAAAGCAAATCATTTTTGTGCATGATGGTAACGAAAAGTCAGTTGCATATATTAATTTTTTTTTTTTTGAAGTGATGTGATGTGAATGCTCTGTCGCCATGACGGAAGGCAGCACAAAGGAGGATCATGCAGGCAGAATGGGAAGATTGCCCAATGATGCATTGACTGGACATTACCAGTACTGGTCAGTCTGGCCACCATTGACTGGGACATTACCAGTACTGGTCAGTCTGGGCACCGTCGACTGGACATTACCAGTACTGGTCAGTCTGGTCACTGTCGACTGGACATTACCAGTACTGGTCAGTCTGGGCTCCATTCATTGAACATTACCAGTACTGGTCAGTCTGGGCACCGTTGACTGGACATTACCAGTACTGGTCAGTTTGGGCTCCATTGACAAGACACTATCAGTACTGGTCAGTCTGGGCACCGTTGACTGGACATTATCAGTATTGGTCAGTCTGGGCTCCATTGACTGGACATTAGCAGTAGTGGTCAGTCTGGGCTCCCATCTTTTATTGATTGGACATTGCCAGTATTGGTCAGTTTGGGCTCCATCTTTCATTGACTGGACATTACCTGTACTGGTCAGTCTGGGCTCCATCTTTCATTGACTGGACATTATCAGTACTGGTCAGTCTGGGCTCCCATCTTTCACTTACTGGACATTACCAGGGCTGGTCAGTCTGGGCTCCATCTTTCACTGTCTGGGCATTACCAGTAGTGGTCAGTCCAGACACCATCTTTCACTGACCGGGCATTACCAGTAGTGGTCAGTCCGGGCTTCATCTTTCGTTGATTGGACGACACTAGTACTCGTCAGTCTGAGCTCCATCTTTCACTGATGTGCTGATTGGACAGCTTAAACCATGGCGACAGAGTCCTTTACCCAATATACACTTGAAAGACCACCCAATGACATACTGTGCAAAAGGTCAACGTCCATCTTGTGCCCAGTTTCAGTAGATAAGTGATAGCTACTTCATTTTCATTGTCCTGATGTTGTTGTTTATCTTGCCTGAAGAAGACCAAAGAGGTGAAACACAAATTGTTTTGTCTTGTAACTTATTTGTCATCCTTGTCTGGCGGCGAATTCATTATTTCTGTTTAGAAAAATACTGTACAAAAGGGTTTTTTTGCTTATTGTCCCGGATGCATTTGGTTACCTTGATGTATTTTATGATTGTCCACCACAGGATGCCTCAACAGCAGATATGTTGTTGTGGTGATGCCATGTCAGATGCTATTGCTGGGCGTAACTTGTCAATCAGTGCCTTGATAAAGGATGAACTATAACAACAAGGCAGTCGTCACTGGCAGTGATATGTCTTTGTGATGCAAACAGAAAATAAGATGATTTTCATGCTGTTAGCTTTCCATCTAGATGATTAAGATTGCATATAACTTCTGGTAGACTGCTTTCTAACTGGCTGTTTCAGTTTGAACGTTGTCAGTTACAGTGTCCATCAGCCACTGTGGCACCATGATTAGCATCACAGATCGAGGCTGAGAGGAGGTTGGGTCGATTACCATCAGTGCCATGTGCTTATGGAATTCTTTGGCCCTTACCAGATGCTGCGCAGCGGTAAATTTGCTATGGGTTTAGTTGGGAAGACCGGAACCATACACTTGAACTTATCCACTTAATCTACAAGTTTCTGAGAGATGCTTAAATTTCCTGACCACACACAGCAGGTGTCTGTACCACTTAGGCTGGTTGATGCTCAAACATATATATGAAAATAGTGTTGAGAACATCCCCATCATGTAATCTTAGACCAGAGTGGGACCCCATAACTTCACCTTCATCATTCTTATCAATCCACTTAAAAAAAAAAAAAAAAAAAAAAAAAGAAAAAAAAAAAGTTGGATTCTGTGGCTCTTAATGTGCTGCTTCCATGATAACCCCAGTTTTTATTTCCTCTTAACGTCGATGCCTTTCATGAAGTTCTGTCAAGGTTGCAGATATTATTTTCATAGCAGCTGTGGTTACGAAAGGGATACTCAGTGAACACTTACTGTTGTCAGTAAGGGGCATAGTAGGTGGGTATCGTGTGTGTATTGAATCAGAACAGACACCTGACCACTGCTGAAGTGACTTGGCAACCGTGCAGTGCTTCCTCTTGTGGGTTGCCCCCTGGCAGGTTGATATTGACTGCTCCCTGTGGATTGCCAGTGTTAGGATTTGGGCTGGACCAGGCAGAGTGTGGCTGTAGCTGGGAAGCCATCATGACTATCGGAGGGGTGGGGGGGGGTGGGGGCATTATAACACTGACTTGACACAGGAGACAAGACAGCAAAACAAAACGTAATTTACAGTGTCCAACCTGTAGTCCTGGCCTTTCTTTTGCTGCAAGGGTTTGACAGGTTTTGCTGCAGTCTGTTTGGGGTTACCTTTAGCCGCCTTAGAATGGGAGGATATGGAGCAGCTTTGTGCTGTGGAAGGCAGGCTGTTTGGGAGGGGCAGTGTGTCTGGTGGGACTTCTTAGCACTGTGACAACCACACTGTTCTGCAAGACTGAGCTGACACATTGGTCAGAACCTGCAAGAGGTTGACATTGTAAGTTTACTTAAGCCAGAGATGGAGTAAAATACACCGGAGATGTTAGTGCATTTCAGTTAGGATAGTGCATCATTTGGCGTATCAGTGGAGCATTGGTGTTTTGCATCCCCAGCGTTCTGTACATTGGCATTCTGCATCACATGGCATGCTGTCATTGAGGTTTTGCATCACTTGGCATGCTGTCCATCAGCATTCTGCATCACTTGCATGTTGCCCATTGAGGTTCTGCATCACTTGGCATGTTGCCCATTGAGGTTCTGCATCGCTTGGCATGATGCCCATTGATGTTCAGCACCACTTGGCATGTTGCCCATTGAGGTTCTGCATCACTTGGCATGTTGCCCATTGAGGTTCTGCATCACTTGGCATGCTGTCCATGGTGTTCTGCATCACTTGGCATGCTGTCCATTGAGGTTCTGCATCACTTGGCATGCTGTCCATTGGTGTTCTGCATCACTTGTCATACTGTCCATTGAGGTTCTGCATCACTTGGCATGCTGTCCATTGGTGTTCTGCATCACTTGTCATACTGTCCATTGAGGTTCTGCATCACTTGGCATACTGTCCATTGGTGTTCTGCATCACTTGGCATGCTGTCCATTGAGTTTTTTGCGTCACTTGGCATGCTGTCCATTGAGGTTCTGCATCACTTGGCATGCTGTCCATTGAGGTTCTTGCATCACTTGGCATGCTGTCCATTGAGGTTCTGCGTCACTTGGCATGCTGTCCATTGAGGTTCTGCGTCACTTGGCATGCTGTCCATTGGTGTTCTGCATCACTTGGCATGCTGTCCATTGATGTTCAGCATCACTTGGCATGCTGTCCATTGATGTTCTGCATCATTGGTATGCTGTGCAGTGGTGTTCTGCATCACCCGGCATGCTGTCCACTGGTGTTCTGCATCACTTGACATGCTGTGCAGTGACATTTTGCATCACTTGCAGGTTGAATTTTGCCCACTAAGATTATGCATCTGGCTTTATGATCATTTTCAGGTGTTCCTCACTAGCGTGATTGATTGTTAACTTTTGATATCCATGTAAATGACTGTGTAGGCATTAAGTGTTGATTGAGGAAAAAAAAACTGAGAATATGTGAAGATTGAAAGTTTTTTGCTGTTGAGTAGGCTTAAAAGCAAAAACATTTTTTTTTCTTCATTTTGATTTTTTTTTTTTTTTTAATCACATGGATGCAGGACTTTTTCCATTAACCACTGAATTTGCCTAATACCAGATAAAGTTGTGTTCAGGTGCTGATGAAGATTATGGCTTCTTTAACTCTTTAATTAATGAAGACTTGTATGTCTTCAGAAGTTCAGTGTCAACTTTTGAAATAAAAAAAAAAAGAAAAAATTCATTATTTTCTGAAATACCATCCACTGTTGTGTCATTGATATGACGCTTTTCCTTGAGATGTGTGGGGAGCATCGAGAGAGAGTTTTTGAAAGCTTGTTGGGTTCTAGCATGTCTCCTCACAGCCGTCTCTTCCCCAACCTGAATACTATAATGGAGGCTGTAGCCACCATTGATAGACGTCCATGATGTCGTAATCATTTGTTAGAAAGTATTACATGGAGAAACGTTTTGAAAATCATTCTGTCAATATTGATATATCTATGTGCAAAAAATGTATATGGAGAAATGTTTTGAAAATTATTCTGTCAATATTGATATATCTATGTGCAAAAAATGTTTCAAGAGATTTTTTTTTTTTTTTTTTACTACCAAAAGTTGAACTGCTGTCCAGTTTGCTGGACTGAATAGAATATGCAAAAGGCACACAGATTTATGTCTGCACAGTTTAGAATGAAACTTGGCAATACAATGAAGAATATCTCTTCTTGAAGACTTCTTCTAGACAATTGTTTTGTCCATTCTGGATTTTCTCCACATTCCGACCTTCATTTTATGCAAAATTTTGTTTCAAAATTTTTGCCCACGTAACAAATGCCTCTTCTTAAAAACATGCCTCTCTGCAACATTTGTGTTGTTTTGTATTCCTGTTTTAAAAAAAAAAAAAAAAAATCCCTCCTTTTAAATATTTTCCAGAATTTTAGTCTGTTCCAGGTTGACCTCCCTTGTAAAGACTCTTTTCTTTGAAAGACCCAGTGTGTCAGATTGGAAGTGGTCATCGTGAAGTGGTTGTCATCAGTGGGCCCCACCGTACGATGCATCATGTAAAAGACCCAGTGTGTCAGATTGGAAGTGGTCATCGTGAAGGTGGTTGTCATCAGTGGGCCCCACCGTACGATGCATCATGTAAAAGACCCAGTGTGTCAGATTGGAAGTGGTCATCGTGAAGGTGGTTGCCATCAGTGGGCCCCACCATACGATGCATCATGTAGAAGACCCAGTGTGTCAGATTGGAAGTGGTCATCGTGAAGTGGTTGTCATCAGTGGACCCCACCGTACGATGCCTCAATTTAAGACCCAGTGTGTCAGATTGGAAGTGGTCATCGTGAAGGTGGTTGTCATCAGTGGGCCCCACCGTACGATGCCTCAATTTAAGACAGTGTGTCGGATTGGAAGTGGTCATCGTGAAGGTGGTTATCATCAGTGCATCAAGTAAAGATGCAGTGTGTCAGATTGAAGGTGGACATCATTAACAGGTCCCGCTGTTCCCTGTTTCATTGAGAGATCTAATGTTTTAGAGTGAAGATGGTCATTGACAGGTTCCACTGTGCATTGGGTCATGAAAAGATACAGTGTGTCAGATTGAAGGTGGTCATTAATAGGTCCCACTGTACTTTGTTTCATTGAGAGATCTAATGTGTTTGAAAGAAGGTGGTCATCGTTAACAGGTTCCACTGTGCAGTGTTTCATTGAGAGATCCAGTGTGTCAGATTGTCATTAAGAGTTCCACTGTACAGTGTTTCATGGAAGGACACGGGTGTGTCAGTTTGTTATTGGTCATTATTAAGAAGTCCCCCTGTACAGTGTTCCATGGAAAGACCCAGTGTGTCAGACAGAAGGTGGTCTTCAGTAATAGGTCCCACAGTCCAGTTGTGGTCTCTATCAGACATTGTCGTCCCACTTCTGTGAGGAAGTCTGCAGACAGTGACAGCATGGAGGAATGTTGCTGTTGTTTGTTCCCCTCCTGTTTGTGGCCTGTGACCACTGTGCCTTTGTATGGTTTTCAATACTATGCTGCATGCTCCCCGTCCCTCTTTGTAATCGGTGTTTTTCATCGGGGACATATCAATCATTGAATCAATAAACAAGTTGTGATCTGCTATTTTGTCAAGGAATATATGCCATATGCAGTTTTGTACGCTGATTTACTCTGAGGAAAGTTGATTGTATAGAAGTGCTATTTATTTGCTGTGTATAGATGTGTCCCATGTACACTGTCCTGTATGTTGCTTGTTAGTACTGCAGATCATAAAGACTGGTATGTACAGTTCGCTTGCACTGCAAGATTGGCTGCTGTACCATTGATACGTTTGTTGCCACTGTGAAAGTGTACAGTGTTTCTTTGATTGGTCCAATTCATGTGGTATGGTAGATAGTGATTCAATCAAAAGTCGCCCTAAAATTATATTTTAGCATTTCTAATACCATAAATTTGTTAAAAAAATAAATAAATAAAATTTAAAAAAAAACAGTACTGTCCTTATGTCCATTTATAGTTGTAGAAATCACATGCTTTCAAAATTTGTATGTTCCTCTATATTTGTCATGTGTAGATAGAACTCTTTTTTTTTTTTTTCTCTTTTTTTTTTTTTTTGTGAATGAAGATGATGTTAGGTGAGTGTCAGTGTATTGTGTGTTTAAATGGATGTGTGCTGGTGTAGCCGTGGTAGAGAGCTGTGTGGTGTTGTGGTCAGTGAAGTCCAAAGTTGATGAATGGCAAGGAGTGTGGGCCAAGTGAAGTCAGTTCAGGTTTGGCTGGCTCACTGCTTTTCACCGACTTGATGTTGTACATATCCTGTATGTGACGCCAAGAAAGTCTGTCCTGTGCAATTTTGCACTGAACCTACAATACAGTATGCAGTCGTTTACATGTAAGTTGTATATGCTCGAGAAGTGGCCGTGTGTTTTATCAATACTGTGAGTTTTTGTTATTTCTTGATTTCATATTGGCAAGGTGAAGTATCAAGTAGTGGGGCAGGGTTGGCTGGAATATTGAATAGGATTATTTACACTGAAGTTAGTAAGTTGAAGTATATCGAGTATTCGGGCAAGATTGGTCGGAACGTTCGACAGGATTGTATAAATTGGATGGTGTGGACCAACCTGCCCTTGGTGAGACAGCTCAGAGTCCATACCACCATACAACATCAAACTACAATGATTGAGCAACGCTTTCAGTGTTTGTGACAGCTTTCAGTATTTGCAACAGATGGTAAACATACAGCTATTCGTCAAATATGTCAGGGGGGGATGGTGTTTATTTGCTTGACAGAGACTGGTTTGTATCAGCACCTCCTGCATACATTTCTGGTCAGTGTTTAAGGTGGTGTTAAACAGAAGAAAAACAACAGATGGTGCTCAGTCATGCAACATTGATCCACATGAACAAACAATAAACATCACTCTCATTTTTCTTACCATTTATTACCAACCATTGACAAAAAAACAAAAAACAAAAATCACCCAGTATTGAAAATATAAAAGAATAATTTTATTTCGTGAAAGGTGACGGCCCATTCATTTTTCTTGCAGTTTGTTGCCAACCAGTGAGGAAAAGAAAATAGCCCATTATCTAAAATCAAAAATAGGTAATCACTCGTATTATACGAATGAGAACAGTAACAGCCATTCCTCCTACTCTCTTCTGCAGGTGGTTGTGTATGGTTCATGTCTATACTGTGTGTGTGCAATGTTACATCTGTCAACATTCATTTGATTTTAACTCCGTTTTGATTGCCAGAGCATTGTCATCAGTAGCTTGATAGAAGAATAACTATTCTGTTGCAGATATCTTTGTTGTTGTCCTTGTTGTGCATGTTCCACATGTAAACCAGTGATGTTAATTACGCAGCAAGATGTATGTACGTTTCCTGGTGTGTGCTCTTCACAAACATTCCATTGTTTGAGATGAAAAATGGATAACTATCACAATGCATATTGTCTCCTATCATCTCTTATACAGTTGCAATGATATTTGAAGTTGGATGATACTTTTGAGAATAAAATGGATTTTTTTAACACAGGATGTGTTTGTATGGGATAATAGTTGTCTGAGTTTGTATGGTGTAATAGTGTCTGTGTTTTTATGGTGCAGGGGTCTTATACTTGTACGGTGTAATAGTGTCAGTTTCGCTATGGTGTTACAGTGTCTGTTAGTGTAGTGTAATAAGGTCCGTGTTTGTATGGTGTAATAGGGTCTGAGTTTGTATGGTGTAATAGCGTCTGTGTTTTTATGGTGCAGGGGTCTTATTCTTGTACGGTGTGATAGTGTCAGTTTCGCTATGGTGTTACAGTGTCTGTTAGTATAGTGTAATAGTGTCTGTGTTTGTATGGTGTAATAGTGTCTGTTGGTACAATGTAACAGTGTTTGTATGATGTAATAGTGTCCGAGTTAGTATGGTGTAATAGTATCTGTTGGTATGGTGTAATAGTATCTGTTGGTATGGTGTACCAGTGTCTGCTGTTGGTATGGTGTATTAGCGTCTGTGTTGGCATGGTGTATTAGCGTCTGTGTTGGTATGGTGTAATAGTGTCTTTGTGGAATGGTGTATTAGTGTCTGTTTAGTATGGTGTATTGGTTTCTGTATTGGTATGGCACACAAGTGTCTGTGTTGGTATGGTGTATTAGCGTCTGTGTTGGTATGGGCATTAGTGTCTGTGTTGGTATGGTGTAATAGTGTCTTTGCTGGAATGATGTATAAGTGTCTGTGTTGTGTTAGTATGGTGTATTGGTGTCTGTGTTGGTCTTATGGAATAGTGTCTGTTTTTATTTTGTAATAGTGTCTGATTGGTGTAATAGTGACAGTATATGGTGTGTAATAGTGTCTCTATGATGTGATAGTGTCTGTATGGTGTAATAGTGTCTTTATGGTATGATAGCATCTTTGTATGGTGTAATAGTGTCGGAATCTGTGTGTGGTCTATACAACCAATAGTCCTCATGTTTGTCAAAGATAATTTTCCTATGATACAACCCACAAACTTGGCTTGCGCAGTTTTTTTTTTTCCCCCCTGGATCACTCAATAAATACCCGCAAGATAGGAACCATTTCCATGTTGTGAACATGTACATTACCAGGGAAAAATCAAAATGAAATCTGCCTCTACTGTCCAGCTGTTATGAAGCAACAACCCACAACCTTGAAGTCCACCTTCAGGTCCAGCTATCATGAACAAACTAACTTTGTATTATGGCCTCAGGTCGTATCATCTGCATGGCCACTGGGATCATGAAAAACACTGTTTCCATATCAACCGGAAGATGCTGCAAATTATGAGCCTGGAAGCTGTGTCGTTGGCAGTCGCTGTGGCCATCGCCTGGACAAGAGAATTCAATCTTGCACATTGTGCTTCATACAATGGTACATCTTTCCACAGTGACTTGAGCTGGGGACTCTTGACACATCTTGCTGTACAAAGTAAAAGAAAATATGTTTTTTGCCACATGCTGTCTACCATCTCCTTGTCTGAATCATCACTGGTTTCTTGGAAACATTTCTCCATAATGAAACTGAGATCGATGACCAAGACATCGTTAGTCTTGCATCTTTTACCTTCAAAAGTTTTAACAAATCTGGTCAAGTACAGGTACACATCTACACACCAACTTTTACAGGGTTTGTTTTTTTTTTGTTTGTTTGTTTTTTTATTCACTTCCATATCACTTTTCTTGTTGCAAAGTGATGTTATTACTATACTTGGGGATAAAAATATCCACACAACAAAGCCAAATATGTCTGGGCTGGAAAGCCTGCCGTAAATTTAGCCATTTCTTAGATCTAAAATGGGTAGAAGAAAAAAGTGCACAAAGTTTTCTGTAATTTCTTGGATCCAAAATTGAAAGTGTATACAGTACATGTATAACACTGAATTTTTGCATTTTCAATCACCATGTGCACTGAGAAGATTTAAATGATCTTCCCATCAAAACAGAGATCCCTTAGTCACAAAATAATGCTTAATGTTTGATTCTTCACATTCCATAAATTCAATCCCCTCTCAGGATAAGAAATGCCTTCATTCCTCCAGTTTTCAGAGAGGGAAGTCTGATCTTCATAAAATACTGTTTTTGATCTAAAGAAAAGAACTGCATATAATGTAATATTAGATCAAACTAGAGGCTTACGACATTTTCCTGGATTAAAGCTCAAATGTTCAAAGTCCATTCACTTCTGAAGCTGTAATGTAAGATCTTCCTGCGAGCAGGCCACAGTGATGACAACTTCATCACACCACCACAGAGCTTGTGTGGCGTACCTGTGACCCCTGAACCTGGCCCTATGGTTCACTTTACTATGGTATCACATCTACAGGCGTTTGCCTTACAAAAGAGCAGAAAAATACTTTTTTTTTGTCATGCATGTTACCCACCAATAATTACACAGACATACATAAATAACAACAGAAGCACAATGCCTTTAAAATCGTGCATCAACACAAAATTGTACCAGGAATGTTCATAAAGTTTCAAGCAGTGTACAGAATGGTTAGAAGTATTCGAAAGTTTCAGAACATTTTCACCAAAACTATCAACAGTATACATCTGACATACAGTGCCGATGAATTTGCGGGGAGGGGGGGGGGGGCGGGGGTAGAATGGTTCTTACATTGAAACCTACAGTCATTTACAGCAGTCTGCCACTTTGTTTTTTTAATACAATTACAAAAAACATAATACTAAACTGATCAAAACAAATAGAAATATACATTCAAAATTTAGGATTGAGTTTTTGCAAAGTTCAAGGCAAGTTTTGCTTTCTTTGTTTCCCTATTTTTTTCTCAGTGGAATCCTAGAGGAGACCGGGAGGTCTAACCATTTAAACAAAAAATGAGAGGCCAGTTCTGCTCCCAGGGGGGAACAATTCAACGCTGATAAATAAAGATGGTAGCAGCATCTATCTGATTTGTACATATGCAAATACAAAGCAGACGGACAAAATAACCTCAACAAAACAATTCTTTTTTAAAGAAAAAGGAAGTTCCCAGCTTGCCTGAGTGCTTTGAGCTGACAAATGCACAAGGCAACAGGAACTGATGAAATGAATTAACAAAAATGGTTCTGACCAACCCTCAGTTTGGCAAACTGAACCCACTAGCGAAGATCACAACACTCTCCTCCAAGCCATCACTACATAGGCTCACTGTCTTTGTCCAACCAGAAAACTGACCCACTAGCAAGGCTCTCTCGGCTTCATGCAGACATCACACTTGACCAAGTGGAAGAAGCCTGAAAAATTCTCCAGGCATCCAGGAGCTGGCGTTCATACCCCCAGATGGGCTCCTGGGACAGTGGCCTTGAAGGTTCAGTGGTTATGCCCCCTGAAACTGAAGCCCTTCTTTTCCCCCCCCAGACTTTCAATTACTTTGGAGATGATGGCATGCTCATGCCATCATGCATTCCAACAGTCGCTTATGCCTTTTGTCTTGTCAGTGTTCAACCAAATGGTTCTGTTCTTTGCTTCAGAACCATTTTAAGCCCACAGACTTCACCACATGACTCTGGAGGTGCCAGCAGAAGCATCGACAAACTGAACTAGAAATAAATAAATCAACTGGTTTGACAGCTTGAAATCTGATGGTCTTAATTTTCCACATATCCCTTCCAAATTTTCTCAGCAGATTTATGCCAATCTCAAGAGCGGCCTTGAAGACCTTTGAGAAGCCTAATTCAGGTTAAAACCTGACAAGTCTCCTGTCTGTTCATGGTCAGGGAACAGGAAATGACAAAAACTGGTTGCTGACAAAACCAGAACATGGGGGTCAAGCATGAATCTCCTGAAAGGGGAAAAAAAACAACAAAGGGAGGTGGGGGGACCATGACATCACAAACTCATAGCAAAATAATACAGCATTCTAACAGTCCTTAACAGATTGTTTCCCAGCTTCCTCAAGACAACTTTTTTTGTTCGCTTGATCAGTATCAGTTGCATTGGATTGCACACACACACACACACACACACACACACGCAAATTCAGTGGATTTGCCAATGAAACGAGGAATTTCACACTTGGGGCAGAAGACGGACAGTGAGGACTGACAATATTGACTGGGAGAAAGGAGCAGAGAAACGGGGGATAGAAAGACACAGGGGGAGAAGGAAAGGAAGAAAGGAAAAGTAAAAAAACAGGGGGGGTGGGGGGGGAAGGAAGACAGAAAGAGGAGAGGAGACAAGACATTAGAAAGACAGGAACTGAAGTTAGAAGGAAACTATAAAGATGGAAAGTGGACAGAAACGAAAGATAGAAAGAGGTAGGAGAGGGGGGTGGGGGCTTATATGAGACAGATACAGAGGAAATGGGAAAAAAAAAAAAAGAAGAATGGGGAGTGGTGGGTGGTGGTGGAGAGTACACGAAGAAGACGGGTAGTGAAGAAACCAGAAAAAAATAGGAAGGGAGAGAGACAGGTCAAAAAGAGAACTGAGAGAGCATATGGCAGATATAGATGACGATATGAGAGGAAAATAGAAAGTAAAGCTGGAGAAAAGAGAGGGAGGGAGAGAGTTGGACAGTGGAGAAATAAGGAGAGTGAGAGTGATGGTTACTGAAGAAGGTTGGGAAAGAGGGAGAGCAATGGGCAATGACCGGATTGCCAGTACCAAAAGATCGGGGGTGGGGTTAAATGGGGTAAGGGTGGGCGGCAATAGAGAGAGAGAGATTGTTAAGAGAGAAGGAGGGAGGGGGTGTTAAGAAGGGGGGGAAAGAGAGGAAGGTTCCTGAAAAGGGGAAGGCAAGGTGATAGACAGGTGGTTGTTTCAAAAAAAAAAAAAAGGGGGGGGGGGGGGGGGGATGACAGAGTGAGACAGATGGGTTGCTAAGGAGGGAAAGTGTGGATGAAGGGAGAGGGATGGGTTTGTTAACAAGGGGGGTGGGGGTGGGGACAGAGAGAGAGAGGAGAGAGAGAGAGGAGAAGGGTTGTTAAGAATGGCAAAAGAGAGAGAGACAGATGGATTGGAAGGGATAGGTGAGTTATTAAGAAGGGGAAGGGGGGGGGGGGGGGGAGAAGGGGGGGAGAGAGAGAGAAGTGGTTAAGACAGAGGGGATGGAATGGGTTCTTGGAGGGTGGGGGGGGGAGAGAGATCAGTTGTCAAGAAGGGGGGAAGGAAGGGAGAGAGATAAGTTGTTAAGGGGGGGGGGGGGGGGGGGGGGGGGGAGAAAGAGATTGGTCGTTGATGGGGAGCGATATGGTGAGGAAAAGAATAATATGGATTGTTAAAATGGGGAGAAAGGTAAGGGGAAGGATGGCTTGCTAAGGGGGAAACGAGAGAGAGACAGATGGGTTGTTGAGAAGGGGGAGAAAAGGGGAGGGAGAGACTGGCAGTGAAAAAGGGGGCAAAAAGGGAGAAGGCAGAGAGAAGTCAGACAGAATGGACAGATTGACTGCTGGTCACACCACAGTGCAGCAGTGTTCTCATGATCACAGGATACTTACAAACATGGTCAAGTGAATCATAACATAGAACCATGCCAATTCCAGGCAACTACAGATTCTTCAAACAAGACGGCATTATTAATATAACATCAGCTGTCCATTTGAAAAAAAGAACTGATCAAAAAAATTATCTATTCATTCACTGACATGATACTCCAAATGCAAAATACCGCTCCTTCATCAGAAAATTGAATGTCTGATTAAAAAAACATATAAATCAGCCTTCTTATGTTCTCGCTCTACCTAGAAATATATAATAGTATTTTTTTTTTTGACAGTCACTAACTTTCACATATCATTTTTGCTCATATTCTTAATGTGTCTCTCAAAAAAACACACAAGTTACCTGTACATTTCACTCTTACTGTATGTACACATCTCCCCACTGCAAAAGTGTGCAAACACACACACACACACACACACACACACACACACACACTCATCACACACACACACCACAGATCGTAAAGGGACAAGGCACAGGATGACAGTTGAGCACGGATCTTGTTATGGAAAGTAAAACTTGAGGAACCTGAAACACAACAACCACAAACCGTTATGAACGCACCCAACGTTTTCGTGATTCACAAGACTGATACAGACCAAAGAAATTACTGGGCCAAAAAGCTGCATCTGAGAGCAAGCACTGTTGCCAGTTATTTCTGACACACACTTGAACACAGTCTACATACTATCTCCAGTGCTTCCAATGATCACACACAGTGATGGCACAGAAAATGTTCCCACACATCTGAAATGGTCAGGTGCACCTGATGACACAGTGAAACATTCCACAAGCACGTCACATGATGATGAACACTGACACACTGTGATGTTCCACATAATCATGTACACTAATACAGTGTACATTCTGTAATATTCCAAATGCACTTCACAAAACTAACACAGTATACATTTTGTAATGTTCCACATACTTTTCACATAATTATGTACACTAACACACAGTGTACATTCTGCAGTGTTCCACACGAACTTCACATAATTATGTACACTAATACACAGTGTACATTCTGCAGTGTTTCCACACGCACTTCAAATAATCATGTAATAATAATAATAATGAATACTTATATAGTGCCTATTCTCGGCTAGAGACCAAGCTCTAAGCGCTTTACGATCAACATGGGGAGTTTGTGTTATACTCCCTGTTTGGCTAAGTATACTTACCATGTCAGACCATAGCATTAAACGGCTGTCAGTCAGCTCCGTCAGGCCGAAGTTTCGTGGCCAATGCAGTAATAAGATAGTCACGTGACGCCCACCCTACTTCCGCCTACGGAAGATGCCGAAGTTCGTGTACTGTACGTCATTCAATGAGGCCTGCGCGCAAGGCAAACCCCCAGGGAACTTGGCGCTAGAGGGGAAGGTAGGGCGGGCATTAGAGTCTGACATGGTAAGTATACTTAGCCAAACAGGGAGTATAACACAAACTCCCATTTTGGCGTCGTATACTATACCATGTCAGACCATAGCAGAATTTAAAGTAATAGGAGGAGGGCCGAGCGCCCTAATGGTTCTGGGGTAGACCGATATGGCTGCATTGGCCGCCACAAATGAAATCCCTTTAGAACCATCAGCCCTGGTCATGCGGATGTCCCTTAAATAAAAGTTTATGAAAGGGTTCTCCGAACGCCAGTAGGCTGCCTCCAGGAGATGGCGCGCACGGGGACAGAGTGCTGGAACGCTGAGGACGTGGCTAGCGCTCTGACCTCATGGGCTCGGGGTCGGGGTGACAGGGCTGGGAGGTCTTTGTACGCCTGGGGCATAGGCAGATCTGATAGTATTGGATAGCCACCTAGAGATAGTGCCCGCCGATATGTCCTTCTTGTTGTTGGGGTTGATGGAGATAAGAAGGCGTCGCTGCGAGGAACGCCTGGGGCGGGAACGCTCCCAGTAGTATCTGAGGCACCTAGAGGGGCACAGGTCCATGTCCCCACCCCGCTCGTTGCCTAAGATATCCGCTAGAGAGCGGATCAGGAGGGAAGGAGAGGGTGTGCCCGGTTCCTGGTTCTTCGCTAGGAACTCAGGAAGGAACTTAAGTGAGACGGAGCCGTCTCTGTGAAAGGCGATGTCCCGAGGGTCCCCGCTGAGGGCATGAATCTCACTTCGCCTTCTGGCTGAGGCCAGGGAGAGAAGGAAGGTGGTCTTGAAGGAGAGGAGGTCAAAAGGGAATGGAGCGGAGGGGCTCGAAAGGGGGTTTTCTGAGGGCGCCTAACACCAGAAAGAGGTCCCCACAAAGGGGCGCGCCTAGGGGATTGAGCTTCGTAAGGCAACCCCCCGTGATAGTTCTCTGAGTAGAAAGTCATTGTCGAAAGATGGGGCGCCGAGCTGTCGGATGGTGGTGCATACGGCCGATCGGTAGCCCCGAATGGAGCTAGCCGAGAGTTTTAAGGAGGACGACGAAAGGTGGGATAGGAAATTGCCTAGCTGGATGTTGGAGGGGTGTAGGTAGGGGACCGAGTTAGCCGTGCACCACGTGACCCATCTCTCCCATCTGTAATTATAGAGGGACTCTGTGCTAGCCCTACGAGAGGCCGAGGCCAAGTCTCGTAGTCCCTGCGATGCTCCCCCGCTTCTGTCAGGGTCTCTAGGACAGACCGGGGTCTGTCGGCGGGGGGGCGGCAGGGACCGGTGGTTGCAATTTGGCTGGCATAGAAGCCAAGCGTGTAGGCGAAGCATCCGGGGATTGGAGTGAGGGAGGCCCGAGCGAGGTTGTCTGAGCAAGTCCCACCGAGGGGCTAGCTGGAGAGGGGGAACGTGAGTTAGGGACCTGAGGTCCGGGAACCACGACTGAGTCGGCCACCATGGGGTTATGAGGATGAGTTTGGTCTCTCTCTCCCTGGCCTTCCTGATCACTTTGTGAAGTATGGGGAAGGGGGGGAAAGGCGTAGGCGACAAGTCCCGTCCAGGGGGAGGGAGAGCGCATCGACCGCGTACGCTCGGGGGGGTCCGGGACTGGAGAGACATACATGGGGAGTCGATGGTTGAAACCGTGTCGCAAATAGGTCGACCATGGGCTTGAACCAGTGATCCCAGACAGTGGTTAGTGTCAGCTTGTTCAGGGTCCACTCTGTGTGCAGAAGGGTCCCTGACCGGCTGAGAGTGTCTGCCAGGATGTTCCGTGTCCCCGCTATGTGTCTCGCACGGAGGGTGGTTCCCCGTGCGTGGCACCAGCGAAGGAGGGCCTCTGTCCTGAGAGAGAGAGGCCGATGGAGTGAGCCCCCCCCCCCCCTTGTTGACGTAATGGGCTACCGACGTGTTGTCCGTGAGGAGGAGAGACCAGTCGGTCGAGATTAGATGGAAAATAAGGAAAACAAGTCCGTACAGGGACACCAAGCGCGCAGCAGATAAGGCGAAACTGCGCGTGAGAAGCGACCGTGACGTGGCGCAAAGTGCTGAGTAACGCCACGTGTAAATACCAGGACAACGGACGATCGCGATCGTTGAGGACACGAAGGCGAGCGAGAATTTCTGGCAAATGAGGGAAGGGGGCAATTAAATTGGGCGAAAAACAACCCCTGTAAAATACTGGGGTATAAGTTGTGACAAGAGGGGGAGACCGGCGCAAAACAAAATGGCGACGAGGCAGGGAGATGGCGACGAGACTGGCTCACGATCGTCGCACAGGAGGTTGTGGAATAAATGACGGCGAGGGAGAAATCGGAATTTAGTGGCGACTGGGCCGAAGGCGATTGAAAAGGGAGGCCGATGGATAAGAGAGGCACCGAACAGCTATGAACGCGGCGATGGAAAATGCCGAACAAGCTGAACCGGTGACGCGGAAAGCAGCAGAACCGGGGAAACAATCGCGAGAAAATTCCGAAAATAAGGTTAGAATGCTAGCCCAGCGATAACCTCACACGTCAAGATACTCTGAGGGATAAGCACAAGCCACAATAAATGAGTTCAGAATGCGAACACAGCAATCTTTACACAAAGGCAAAGTATAGGCGAGACAGAGCACAAGACTTACCTTGCTTGGGTGACAGGCCGAAGAAGAATGACGTACAGTACACGAACTTCGGCATCTCCGTAGGCGGAAGTAGGGTGGGCGTCACGTGACTATCTTATTACTGCATTGGCCACGAAACTTCGGCCTGACGGAGCTGACTGACAGCCGTTTAATGCTATGGTCTGACATGGTATAGTATACGACGCCAAAACTTGTTTACACAACGGGCTGCCTGCCTGGGTAGTGCCAACTGAAGAGCTGCCAGCTGGCACTTCATTCAGTCGTTTCCCGTGTCATCCAGTCAATATCGTTCAATATCGTTCACCAGTTCAGTTTCCTTACTTCCTTCATTCTTTCCATTTCTCATGCAGGGTGCATGCTATGTGTAACATGTCATCCATACCAACAGCCAAATTGGCCTTCTCTTCTGAAAGTTGGTGATGGGATTTTACATGTGTGCAAGATATTATGCGTGCATTCACACACGGAACCTCGGTTTAAAGTCTCATTCAAAGGACTGTATGGGAAATGGAGTCAGAACCAATGTTAACTCTGAGGGAAAAATCCCCCTGTACCGAAAAACGCCCCAGCAGAGATTCAAACCCGAAACCCCAGGATCACCAAGATTACGAGTCTGGCGCTCTACCAACTGAGCTATTCCGGCTCCAAAACACACCAACACACAGTGTACATTCTGCAGTGTTCCACATACACTTCACATAATATAGTACATTCAGATCAGATTCAGTGAAAATTTGCAATATCCCATCAGCATGGCTCACACTCTGGCATACTCAGATGACAGTGAACACGGAGGCAATGTTTTAGACATACACCATATTCTTACTCCCGTACAATCATTGTTTTCCAACTGCATATCATCAGCAACAGCATCTGTGAAACATGCTTCAGGTGTCTGAAGGCCGAAGGATTTAAGTACCACTGCTGACTGTGATTGCTGTGTTCAAACACCATCCCCTTCCCTGGCATTATCAACCATGCACTCCAGGAAAACTGTTTCTTTACTTTTGTTTTTCAGCCCTATGTCAGTGAAACACACACACACACACACACACACACACACACACACACACACACACACACACACACACACACTAATGTTCACACAGCAACTCATACCTCCTTCACACGAACACCATCTTATATCACCACAAAATCACAACGCAGGCACATCATCAATTCTAATATGCACATGCACAGTTATAGAGATTCCATCAACAATAGTGTTATCCTGCATGTTCAGACTCAATGGTGTTCTGTTAAATGCATGTAGTATGCTCTCCTGAGTGATAGTAAGCTTGGTTTCTGTTTTTTTGGTCATGTATATCATTCCATAATTCCAACACCAGAATGAAATGAGAGATGACATGGAAAGATAAATCCTTGGGTGAGGAATGCAGATGGTATTTTTGTAACAAACATCACTGCTGAGAAATCTTTTGTTGAGGCAGGCAGGTGTTGATTTTGTCCATGACTGTACACATAAAGATAGCTTTGCTGTTATGACATTTAAGACTAAAAAGGACAAACATCTTATTGCTTGAAATCATGAAGGACATGAGATGATGATCTGATAATGCTTTGAGTGTGTCTGTATAAGCTGTCCAGAGGTTTTCAACAATTTTACAGGTCACGTCCCAGCATACTGATGTTGATGCGCAATCAATGTCTGGATGGATGTACACATGAAAAAATAGCTTCAAAAGTATGCTGTGATCATGAAAATCTTCTATTCAACTCGAATCTTTTTTGGAAACTCTTATGCAAAGTATAGAAATATTTTTGTACCAAGACAGGTCTATATATATATTGTAAGAACAAGCTGAATTTTACTTCTCCTAATGTTTTTCATCATAAACTTTTAACACTGGTGAATTATTTATCATGTTCTGGTGTTTCTGTCTAGTTGTAACCAGCACAAACTGGGATTTACAGGGTGAACAGCCCTATAGTTTTTTCTGTCCAGGAGACATGCCTTTCTATGTAATTCTATAAGAAAGTGCACAGTCTTTATCTTCATTGTAGATGGTAGGCAGAAAGCTATTACCTGCAAAAATTTCACAGAAGGATATCAAAAGAAGTGGAAGGTCATTTCTATGAACTGAAAATAATATAGGATCCAGAATGACCTGGGATTAGTGGGGTAGAACTAAAGCCATCACAGGGCACAGAAAATCGAATGCATCTGTACTTTCTGTATCAAAAAAGATTAATTTCAATGCACAAAACCAACAAGAAATACTCACCACCAAAGACTAACGAGCTCATCAGGATTTCCTAGCCTCATCTTGGCAGGAGGATCTCCGATGTTGACTTTGATATGTGTATACAGAGGGCGCTCCTTCAGTTCAACACGTGTGTAGTTCATGCCCACAGGATCGCTAAGTCCATCGGTCCTCCATCGAGATCGCCATCCCAGGAACATTTCATTGCTGGACAGCAGGGACAGGGAGAGGGGGTGAAGAAACGTACGACAGTAATGTGAATGATTATGAGCATGCTTAATTCAAAGAAGTTGATAGCACAGACATGACCGATTATGAACAAGGTGCAGTTCCAAGAAGTTGACACACACACACACACACACACACACACACACACACACACACACACACACACACACGTACACACAATTTGTAAGAACAACAGCAACAGACAGACTCATAGCTGTCAAGAAAACTTCTTGTCCTTCCTCTCACCATGCTAATACTAGCTAGTTACAGCGACAAGTCAAGTGACCAGCCATTACAGGAGACACTCACCCATGATCAGAGCGGGTTTGCTTTTTGTGTCGTACCATCTTGTAGCGTCCTATGTGCTCAGGGGGCCGCGTTAATAATAATAAACCAGACTCCAAAATCCTGTCAATCAAACAAAGCATTATGATGTTTTCTTACAGTCAGTTCCATTATGTCCAAAACAGAAGAAACAGAGATCATGTTGCTAAGCCTAGCTGACTGCCAAGGGCCATGGCAGGACTGTCACCGCGTTGAAGTCGACTCTCAAAAAACTGTCACAAGAACTAAAGTATCGACATTTGCTGCCATGGCATAGTGATTGTTGCCATGAAGCAACATGGGAAGCAGTCAGTTCAAATCAAGTTCCATGCCCATATTTTACTGAGGAGGGTGATGGTAAGGTCCCACTTTTGTATTTTTTCATCATGCCTTCCCAAGGCGAATTAAAGGTAATGGTACTAGAGCAAAGATCAGATGACGGCATTTCACCCTGGCACCAGTTTCAGTTTTGCCCTTTTTAATTCCACATAGCGTAATCAACATAAAAAAAACAACAAAAAAACCTGCCTCTATTGTTTTCATGATTACTTTTCAGAATGGCTTTAGAAAACAAATCCATTGCAAGATCACCCAGTGCAAAATCAAATCAATCAATTAATACCACATCAAACTCAAGTCTACCAGTCAATAAATCTGTTATGAACCTGTCAAACAGTCAATAATTCGGATGTGATCTTGTCTACTGACCAATCTACCAACCAGAGTCGTACGTTATGACCCAGTCTACCATTCAATGCAATCTTTCACAACCCAGTCAACCAATTTAACATGACCAAATCTACTATCCGTCGTGCAAAACTCAGTCAACTAATTTCACATGACTGAATCTACCATGCATTGCACAAAACCCAGTCAACCAACTTAGCATGACCAAATCTACCATCCCATATTACCCAGCATGATCCAGTCTGTAAACAACTGTAGTATCAGCACCCTCACTTGCATCTGCACACAGTGTTGGTGCTTGCAGTAGTTCCAGACCACTGCTAAAAGCAGTCAGTGCCCCCCTCTCATTAACACACCATCCTTGCAGTGGCTCATTCTGAATGGTACCTTGTGTGTTCTAAGCTCTCTCATTAACACTACATCTTCCCTGTGCTCACTGTCTGCAGTGGGTTCCACGTGTACTCTTAACCTCTCTCGTTAACACACCATCCTCTCAGTGGCTCACTCTCTGCAATGGTACAGTGTGTACTCTAAGCTCTCCTATCAACATACCAGCCTCTTAGTGGCTAACTCTCTGCAATGGTACCATGTGTACTCTAAGCTCTCTCATTAATATACTATCCTCTCAGTGGCTAACTCACTGCAATGGTACCATGTGCACTCTAAGCTCTCTCATTAACGTAGCATCCTCTCAGTGGCTAATTCACTGCAATGGTACCATGTGCACTCTAAGCTCTCTCATTAACGTAGCATCCTCTCAGTGGCTAATTCACTGCAATGGTACCATGTGCACTCTAAGCTCTCTCATTAACGTAGCATCCTCTCAGTGGCTAATTCACTGCAATGGTACCATGTGCACTCTAAACTCTCTCATTAACATACCATCCTCTCAGTGGCTAACTCCACTGCAATGGTACCATGTGCACTCTAAGCTCTCTCATTAACGTACCATCCTCTCTGTCGCTCATTGTGAGCGGTAGCATGTGTACTCTAAGCTCTCTCATTAACGTACCATCCTCTCTGTCGCTCCTTGTGAGCGGTAGCATGTGTACTCTAAGCTCTCTCATTAACGTACCATCCTCCCAGTGGCTAACTCACTGCAATGGTACCATGTGCACTCTAAGCTCTCTCATTAATATACTATCCTCTCAGTGGCTGATTGTGAATGGTAGCATGTGCACTCTAAGCTCTCTAATTAATGTACCATCCTCTCAGTGGCTCATTGTGAGCGGTAGCATGTGTACTCTAAGCTCTCTCATTAACGTAGCATCCTCTCAGTGGCTAATTCACTGCAATGGTATTATGTGTACTCTAAGCTCTCTTATTAACATACTATCCTCTCAGTGGCCGATTGTGAATGGTAGCATGTGCACTCTAAGCTCTTTAATTAATGTACCATCCTCTCAGTGGCTAACTCACTGCAATGCTAGCATGTGTGCTTTAAGCTAACGCTAAACTATGTGCCTGAATAGCTTTGTAGGAAGAAATGTAGCTTAGGCAACTGTACCACCTCCAGTTCATCACGGTGCTTGTGTTGAGATCCTACAGTAGTGACCCAAACAACCTTTACAATGTACCGATCCCTGCGACCTGACCTGGCCGAGAAATCATCGTCCTCGTTGCCCCAGCCCCAGTAGGAGTTGGAATAGCCATTGATGCGATGGTAGTTTTCTCTGTTCAGGGCGATGACACCTCCAGCATAATTGTAGTACATCACACTGCACAGATAGCAGGATTGATTGTCATTCATGACTGCATTCAAAGGGGTACAATCATTCAAAACTGTGTGACAAGGATGACTTGATGCATATTCTCTGCAAACAATAAACCTGGGACCTATATGTGTACACACACACACACACACACACACACACACACACACACTCACACACACACTCACACACACACACACAAATGCAACCAAACACAGAAAGGAACACGCACACAACTTCATCTATTAAAATGACAAGCGCTGACAAGCTCAGTAAAATCTTGAAATATACAACTTCTTTTTTATCATTAAAATATAAAGTTTTTGTTTTCTGAAAATATACAAACCTTTTTCAAAATTCAATGTGAATTTCAATTTTTATTGTGGACTGAGTCTGCCTTCATTCAGGGATAACCCCACATGCACGTACATACAAATCATCTCACACATATGCAAGATTGTGTATGTATATGTATGTATGTGTGTGTGTGTGTGTGTGTGTGTGTGTGTGTGTGTGTGTGTGTGTGTGTGTGTGTGTGTGTGTGTGTGTGCATGAGCCTGTACACTGCATTTTCATACTAGATTAAAGTCACCACACAAAAAAGATTCTTACACGTAATGAACCCCACTAAAATAACTATTTTCGCCATCAGCATTTCCTTGAAATACTTTTGAATTCAAGTCAGCTCTCTGTTCAGTGAAATTATGATGAATCTGCATGTGCACAGTAAGAATGAGACTGTACACAATATGGTGATGCTATGAACCTTGTCAAATGAATATGGACAGCATAGAATAACAGTAGGGTGCAGATGAGAGTGCAGTCACTTTACATGGTCCAAACAAGTTCATCTGTCCACACACATGCACTGACCCACTTACTGGTATCTCATCTCATTGATGGCGGACGCTAGATGCCGGGCATGTGGATCACACATATACAGGTTCTTGTCGGTCTCGGGCAAGAGGTCAGCATCTTGGAAGACAAAGCAGTCGAACTTGTCAAACTTGAGTGCTTCCAGGTAACCAACGTTCATCAGTTTGCCCCGGTTAAACTGTTTGTCTCCAGCCTGGGGGACACACACACACACACACACACACACACACACACACACACACACACACACACACACACACCAATAATTCCAATACCCTTTTTTGTGTTTGCTTGCATAATTGTGCCAACTGTCACCCGCTTGATATGTCCCAGAAAAGACACCCTCTACCATAGTATGTGCTTTAACCCATCTGACTCAGATACCAAAACAAACTCGACCTGTGGCCTATGCTGCCTTGAAGAAAACACAGACAAAACTAGAGCAGAAAGTAACAACAGCGATCCAAGAATTCCAACTCACTGACAAGGTACATTTCACATCCTGAAGGAAGACCTACAATGGAGATAAGCATCAAAACATGATCCAAACTGAAAATAACTGAAAGGCAGACAGTGAGGCAGCCATCTTGCCACAAGTTATCTTGAAGCAATGAGTTATAGTTGGGCGAAAGTTAACAAAGGTGTTGACATATCGTATAAAATCCTCAAAGTTTTATGTTACACATCATGTGCACAGCTTACGCAAACTGCATCTTGTGTGGCCATACCTCCTGGAATAAAACTTTTTCAACTTTATCTGAACAAGAATCTTGTCATCATCCCCCTGAACCGTTGAATAGCAACATCAGCCACATCAAACAAAACAACAGATTACGATATCATGTACTGTTGAAGTAAAAAAGATTTCACATCAAAGGAGTTTTTGTACATTAAATTCTATTTGAAAAAAAACAAAACATTAACACATATGAAAGCCAAGAGTTGAATACAAAATTACAAGCAATCCCAAATAGCAGCCACCACATGACAATATAAAAGCTAACTCTATAATACAGAGATGTGAAATGTTCAGTCTCAGATCTTTGTGCTGCATATTAAGCCATTTTGATACGAATCATATTCTTAAGAGAAATGGAAATTGTCGAATCATTTTCTCTTGACAGACGATTATCATCTTCTCATGATCACATGATTATAAACATCATCTTTTTTTGTGCTCTTTCTTGATTGTAACAGAACCCCAAACCAGTAAAAGTTTGTACTGAACAGCACACACACACACATGTCCAAACACACAAATACTTGCACGTGACCTCAGTGTATTGGTTAATATGCCATTCGACAGCTTTCCAGTCTAGGAGGATGCAACACGCACAAGGCATGCATCAGTGCAAACGTGTGTGTTTGTGTGAAGGTACATGTGAATACATGCATGATTGCTGATGAGGATCGTGATTTTTCTTCTACATACTGTGGGTGTGTTTCCAATGTTCACCTGTTCAATAACAAAGACATGGAAGCTCAGCAGCTGCCGCTGCATCATGGGAAGGATCCTATTGAGGAGGATCATAAGGAAGGGGTAGCGGTCTCTGTAGGGGATGATGATGGCCACCTTTTGCCAGGCCTGGCAGTCTTTAGGGGACCACACTCCCCCTTTCTGCACCTCTGGATTGCGGGCCTTGATCTCTTCCTCTGTGGGTTCCGTGAAGATATCCACCTTCACCTCGCCTGCCACAAACAACATCTTGTCTGTATGAAATGATGATGAAATCATGAGGAAAATGTTCATCTCTACACTTGTTAACATCTTTATAAAGGAAAAAAAAAGCAAAAAACAAAAACCCCTGACCTGTGTAGTTTTATTACAAATGTATATGTGTTAAACAAAACCATGCATACTATGCATGAATTTTCCTACCTCCAACAGAAGACTATGCTTTTGCCCACACATGCTTGTTTTTGGTTTTTTTTTTTTGTGTTTGTTTGTTTGTTTCTCTGTGTACGAGACTGCCCAAAACCCACAGAATCCACTTTAATGACACAGTGGAAAAATGAAAGGCAGCCCAGGGACCAGCCCATTACTAGATCTGTTTACCCTAAAACAGCCACTGGTATACATTTTAACAAAAATGAGCACATTTTCCACATGTGTGACTAAAAAAATTTCAAACTTGCAATTTTAAGCAACAGGGGGCAAGAGACGTTTCAATGTTCAGTCTTCCAAATATTTTGGAGAAGGGATGGGGACAGGATGGGGAGAATTCTTTTCATTTTCACCTGCAATCACACAGCAGAGGCTTCATCTTCCCAGCACAAAAACAGGTGATCTTGTATTAACTTTGGTCAAAATTGGTTCTTCTTACACAAATTACTTTCAAATCTGATTAATCAGAATACTTTGGCACAAACTCATGCTCTCTCACCTTTGACATTTCAGGACATGCTTTCAAAGAAGCACATGAAGCCTGCCATGATTTTGCATGTGAAATAAGTGAAAGCTGTCACTGTCTGATCAAAGCCCCTGCAATGGTTACATCCTGCAAATGCAATTAGCACTCAAGAACTTTGTCTCTATCTCTTTGGTGTATTTTTTCTTAGTTCATCGTATTCATCATATTTTCACCAAACATGTATAAAGCACAGCGAAATCATACAGGTGAACAGGTCTGCATTACACTGTGGGCCAAGACCATGGAGCAGATCTGAATCACACAGATCCTGGAACTTCTTTCTTTATTGCAAATTTTAACCTCATCATCATCATCATCGCCTATCACCCCTCCTGGGGTACAGGCCACCATCCAAGGACCTCCAGGCAAAATGTTAACCTGCTTCACAAGAAAAATTTAACAAAGCTTCTACAAAAGCAGTGTAACCACCACTGTCAAACTGTTGATGTCATTTTAAAATATCACCATCAGTTGCAGTCCATGGACATGAAGGTTGACAAAACCAATATTTTGGCCTCATCACGCTTTCATCAGCAGAAGTATAATAGAATTCATCTGTGACTGTACCTTAACCTCAGCCAGAGTGACGTTTCCAACAATGCCTTCTGTTAGTAAACTAAGAGAACTCAAAAAGTACTGGACCCATTTTATCTTAACTTGGTGAAAAGATGGAAGGTGGCCCAGGAATGAACCTATCAAACTTTAATCATGTGAAGGGTTGATCCAAGATGGTGAAGTGGGCAGTGAGGAAAACTTTAATCAACAAAAGTCATGAAACCTGAACAATGTTCATCCGAACAACAATTCTGCAGCTGCAGTCATACATCAATATCAAACAGTTATAAACAATTGACAACATGGTAAATGGTGATACAAATTTGAAAAAAAATGTACTTTTCTACTAAATATTCTCAGCAGCTTACATTAATATTCTCAACTTGTAAGTCTTCCTACTGTCAAAGACAAAATTCACATTTCAAGCTGGCAATGATTTTTCGCACCAGAATGAACATATGTTTTTCAAACACTTTGACTAGCACTCTTAAGAAATATTTACTTTGTAGCTGTTGACTGCTGCAATAGACATGATACTTACCTAATCTGCCATTTGCCCTGACTGCAATGAGTGATTCAGTCTGTCCACTTCAACTGGCACTGCAAGTAACAGGAGTGATTTACCTGCTCATCCAAGTTCATCTGCCACTCATCCTAATTGCAGTGACCGACTCCTGGCACTTGACATAACAGGATCGACTTAGTGACCAAGGTCCGCCTGCCACTCGCCTGACTAACCGATGCCTGGCTCTAGACCAATACATCAGGAGTGACTTAGTCCCAGGTTCACCAGGCATCTGCCCTGACTGCAGTGACCTGCTCAGTCTCTCCAGTTAAATCTGGCACTACATGTGACAGGAGTGACTTACCTGGTTAATCCAGGTCCATCTGCCTGAAATGACCGATTCCTGGCACTAGACATAACAGGAGCAACTTAGTGACCCAGGTTCATCTGGCATTTGCCTTGACTGCAGTGACCAGTTCAGTCTGTCAAATTTAACTGGCACTATAAGTAACAGGTGTGACTCACCTGGTTCCTCCAGCCCTGACTGTAACAACTGATTCCTGGCATTAGACATAACAGGAGCAACTTACCTAGTTCGTCCAGGTTCATCTGGCACTGACAAGCTCCTAGCATAACATTATCAGTCTCCAAAATTGCTAACGTCGGAGTATGGCTGCCCATGTGGAAAAGTAATCAAAAATGGTCACACATGTAATGTTTTCATCCCTAGCTGATGCATTTGTGCCATTGTGTTCAAGTGTTTCGTCTGTTCGGATGATTCTTGGAGTCTTTTAGCCAGGGTACAACAACAACATCTGGCACTTGCCCTGACTGTTCATCTGCTCACTTGAACCTGACAGTATAAGTAATAGGAGTGTGTCTTACCCAGTTCCTCCAGCTTGACCTGGCACTTGCCCTGACTGGAGCGGCCGATCTGAGACATCTGCAGCAGGGCATCAGGCATGGTGTATACACAGTGACTCTTGTAGTTGAAGAGGGCAAAGCCTAGCAAGGAGAAGTAGATGATGAACAGCAGAATGGAGCGCAGGTACCGCCGACAGCAGGGTCAGTCGTGATTTCAGACTCATTCTGACCTTAGGTTTCTTCTGCTGTCAACAGTTCTTGGCTGAAACAGTGGTAGTTTTAAGATATTATTTTTTTTTTTTTTCTGTTCAGTTTTAACCCTTGTTTACTGATTCCAATGTTCATTTTCTGAGTGAAACAAGACTTTAAATAAAACATCATCAAAGAAAACAGACTGAAAGAAAAAGGAAGACAACATTTATATAGATCTATAATGTCGTCTCCATTTGCACCACTTTGTTGTTGTTGTTGTTAAAGAAACAGTATTTTGGGAAGTATGCTTTGATTCTAAGTGGAACATGTGGAACAAAATAGATGACATGTGAACCACTCCACATGTCTTCTGGACAACTCTGAAACCATGGGCTAAGTTAGTGTCTTTCTTCCCTGTTTGAAGACAAAAAAAAAGGCATTTAGTACATGCAGTTACAGATACAAGTGCAAAGTTCTAACCACTACAGCACACCTGACCAAAGAGCAGATTTTCAGGTCTGTCAAATTTATACTTTGAAAGAAATCTGATCACAAAACAAGTCAAACTACCAAAACAAGATAAAATCTTATTAAAAAAAACAAAAAACAAAACAACAACAAACAACAAATGCAGCTATGACATGAAAGCTGAGCATTCTGAAATATTCACTAAGAAAGTCACTAAATCTCTACTCAATACATGAATTAAAGATAAATCAATAAATCATTAACATACAAACATACTCCTCCTTCCCTCCTTCCCTTCCTTTCACACACACACACACACACACACACACACACACACACACACACACACACACACATTCTCTCTCTCTCTCTCTCTCTCTCTCTCTCTCTCTCTCTCTCTCTCTCAAGGCCTGCAGTGATAAAACCCCAGTTTTATTACATCAACATTACAGATGACAAAGAATACCAGTGGTAGAAAAAAAAAAAGTCATATATGACAGGGGAAAAAAATAATGAAAACATCAAATTCCCCTTGTGTTAAATTTCAGTCAGTGCCCCCCCCCCCCCCCCCCCCCCCCCCCTTCTCCACCCCCACCCTCTCTCACCCCCTTAGTATTTGTGGTGATCTTTTCCTTGGTGTGGTTTGATATTCGCTTTTAGTCCACTGAAATTCACAACACACAGAAATCAAAGTGCGACATGACGTACACCTAGGACTCCCACCCCCTCCCCCTCCCGCTCGGCCCCACTTCCACATACTCTAATCCCTCTCAGCACTCATTTGCGTTGATAACCTGCGCATAACTGGGGTCCCAAAGGGTCAAAAGTATTAGTGAGATTATCTGGGACATTCAGGAGAAAAAAAAGGAGAGGACGAGGGTCACTTACAAGCTTCATGAATCAGGCACTGTGTGGTTGTCGAGCAGAAGACGGAACTAGCTACATAAATAGATTTTTATTTTTAAGAAGAGTCGACAAGGATGACAACTCTAAAAAACCAAACCAAACAAAACAATGGGCGTGGTCGATTCTAACAACACAACATGGTAAATGTAGTGTAAGATGATCACAATGCGGTGAATCGTGTTGCTCGACACACATAAATGAATATTGATAAATGAGAGAGACAGACAGACAGGGAGACAGAGTGACGGAGAGAGAGCCGCCATGGTGCACTACTGAAATGCTTACGACAAACAGAAAGTAGTGCACACTCCTCTGCCCTACAACCTTGGGCAGACAAGAAAAAATAAAAGAAATAATCCCTAAAGTGTTCGAGCCAAGTCGCGACCTATGCAAGTGAAATCGAAAGCAATGCAAGTGGCCCCTCTGAGTCACCAGAGTGGTCCATGGAGCCCAGCACTCCTTGGACCAGATGGAGGGCAAAGTCCAATGACCCATTCCCCTGCTGGGCAAAGCCACATCCCTCATGGGACCGGCCAGCGGAAGTGGCTGTGCGTTGACCGACTCCTTTGCATGGGTAACATGGACCAAAGAAAGTGGCCTCACACACACACACACACACACGCACATGCGCGTGCATATGCATACACACTGGCACATACACACTCACATTATGCACACTCCATATTATACTTCATAGTGCATACTTAGCAGTGCAAACGTTTCACATAAGTACAAGATGCAAAGCATATAAACGTACTCCCAGTTTATCCTGAATACGCGTGAGAAATTCCATACAGAGGGAAAACCGTCCTGGGCTGGCCAAGAACTTTCTGAGATTTTCCATCAAGAAGAAAACCATTATGGGCCATTAGTAACGGCTACAACGGTAGACTTAAATATTGGGCATCATTCGTGACCCATAATGAACATACCTACAAATTTTCAGAGAGATCGGCCACGTACTTTCTGAGATATTCCATGAAGAAGAAAAACCGTTACATGCCGTTATAGCCGTAAGTAACGGCTATAACGGTAGACTAAAACGTTGGTAATTATCCGTGACCCGTAATGAACATACCTACAAATTTTCAGAAAAATCGGCCAAGCACTTTCTGAGATATTTCATTTAAAAAAAATAAAAAAACCGCTATGGGCCGTTATAGCCGTTAGTAATGGCTATAACGGTAAACTAAAACATCGGGCATCATCCGTCGCCTATAAAGAACATACCTACAAATTTTCAGAAAGATCGACAAATTGCTTTCTGAGATATTCCATATAAGAAGAGAAACCGTTATGAGCCATTATAGCCGTTAGTAAAGGCTATAACGGTAAACTAAAACATTGGGCATCATCCGTAACCCATAGTGAACATACCTCTAATTTCCACAAAGATCGGCCAAGTACTTTCTGGTATGTTTCCATAAAGAAGAAAAACCGTTACAGGCCGTAGCCGTTAGTAACGGCTATAACTGTAAACTAAAACATCGGGCATCATCCGTGACCTATAATGAACATACCTGCTAATTTTCACAAAGATCAACCAAGTACTTTTGAGATATTTCATAAAGAAAAAAAACAGTTACAGACCGTTACAGCCGTTAGTAACGGCTATAGCGGTAAACTAAACATCGAGCATTATTCCTGACCCATAATGAACATACCTACTAATTTTCACAAAGATCGGCCGAGTACTTTCTTAGATATTCCATAAGGAAGAAAAACCGTCACAGGCCGTTACAGCCGTTAGTAATGGCTATAACGGTAACCTGAAACATCGGGCATTATTCGTGACCCACAATGTACATACCTACAAATTCTCAGAAAGATCGGCAGAGTACTTTCTGAGATATTCCATGAAGAAGAAAACTGTTACAGGCCGTTACAGCTGTTAGTAACGTTTTAATTGTAAACTAAAACATCGGGGATCATCCGTGACCCATAATGAACATACCTGCTAATTTTCACAAAGGTCGGCCAAGTACTTTCTTAGATATTCCATGAAGAAGAAAAACCGTTACAGACCGTTACAGTCGTTAGTAATGGCTATAACGGTAGCCTAAAACATCAGGCATTATTCGTGACGCATAATGAACATACCTACAAATTTTCAGAAAGATCGGCCAAGTACTTTCTGAGATATTCCATAAAGAAGAAAAACCGTTATAGGCCGTTACAGCCGTTAGTAACTGTTATAACGGGGTAAACTAAAACATCGAGCATCATCCGTGACCCATAATGAACTTACCTGCTAATTTTCACAAAGATCGGCCAAGTAACTTACTTTCTGAGATATTCCATGAAGAATAAAAACCGTTACAGGCCGTTAGTAACCACTATAACGGTAAACTAAAACATCGGGCATCATCCATAATGAACATACCTACAAATTTTCAGAAAGATCGACCCAGTGGTTTTGTCTGGAGCGAGTGAAAACATTTTGACTACGGACGGACACACACACACACACACACACACACACACACACACACACACACAGAGAGAGAGAGAGAGAGAGAGAGAGAGAGAGAGAGAGAGAGAGAGAGAGAGAGAGAGAGAGAGAGAGAGAGAGAGAGCATTTCTTCGTTCCCATTCTAAAGTACTCCCTGTTCTATAAGAACTGGGAGTACAAAAACAGGGGATCCTGAGAGATTCAGTCTGTTATTTCAGTTGATGCGTGTTTAGTTGTTTTCATGTGCCATGGGAAGGTCCGTTGTTGGTCTTGCGATTATTCTATGATTTGTTTGGTTGGTGATGTTTCTTGCTTTCCTTTTCAGTCTGAATGTGCGGCCACTTTGTCTGTTGATGTTGAGTTCTGCAAGATTGTCCATAGTATGGTGGCTTCGGTCTCTTATGATGAGGTCATTCTTTAGGTTTGCGGTACATTTCTTCTCATCATGATGATGAGCTCTGCATGCTAGTCGACAGTAAGTGGCTTCGATCTCGTTTGCCAAGATGATTCTTTCTTTCTTATCACATCAGATCGACCAAGCCCTAATCCAGTTCTTATTGTTGCCTCGCCTGCCAATGTGGCAGCTCTCTCATTCCCTTGGCACCTGCATGTCTTGGGCAGCACATCTACATGAGTTTTTTTGTTTTTGTTTTTGTTTTTCAGCGGAAGGCTGCGCATTTCTTCATGCCAAGCAGGGCTTCCCATTCCTCTTTCCACCTTTCGGAGCAGGTTCATGGAGTCAGTATCATGGCTTGTTGAGATCGAAGTTTGTCTGTGGATGAGAGCCACTGGAACTCTTGAGTCACTGCTTCTACGTCCATCGTTGCGGAGTTGTTGAACTGTATGCACCATTGTCTTCGTGGATTTTTGTTGTTTCTTTTTTTTTTCATTTCGCTTTACTGTGTACTCCCAGTCCGACTTACTTTTGATGACTGAACCGTCAGTGTTTATAACGACGTCTTCTTTTTTTGCCGAGTTTTTCACTTGCCTCTGAATTTCTGCATTGGATTTTGCCCTCTGACCATTCTCAACATGTCTTTTGAGCTCTGGAGTGATGGCAATTTGGTAGAAGTGTTTAAATTGGTCTGGATTTTCTTCTTCATTCTTTCGTTTCTTTGATCTTTCTAATCACCGGCGCACAAGCTGTGTGTTGTCTTCTACTACCTGTCCCATCCCTGATTTTCTACGTCATAAACGAGTGAGTATCTTTTATAGTGAGTTTTGCTCTATGAATCAGTGATTTTGGCGGGGTAGGGTTATCTCCGTTAAGATATGAAAGGAGTTGGCAAACAGACTTTGAAGGGTTAAGATAGGTGAACGCTTTTTCGATGCATTGGACACTGACCGTGATGGTGTCGAAACATGGGTGGTACAGCTGTTCATCACAAGAATCAGGAACTGAGCATTGCACCCAAACAGTTTTTACTGTTAGTGAAAGAAATCATGCAGTTCTCGAGTCGTGCAGTTTGCTTGCGGTCAGTGACGAATCGACGATTGGAAATCTGCTCATCTTCCTGAGGTGGTGCTCCAGAACGTGCATGACAACATCCAACATTTTCCAGGCCTGATGTCATCACAGCTGTGTGTGTGTGTGTGTGTGTGTGTGTGTGTGTGTGCATGTGTGTGTGTGTGTGTGTGTGTGTGTGTGTGAGAGAGAGAGAGAGAGAGAGAGAGAGAGAGAGAGAGAGAGAGAGAGAGAGAGAGAGAGAGAGAGAGAGAGTTGTGTAGCAGGTTTCGTTGTTCAGTGCACGTTAATAATCGTTGGTTGTTCAATTTAATGTCTTTTCACTTTTAAGTTCTCTCTCTCTCTCAGAACAACCAAGCCGGCTTCAAACACCACCACCACACACACACACACATACATATGCACACACATGCATGCACGCACGCGCACACACAGATCATTTAAAAGTGAAAAAACATTAAATTGAAGAACCAACGATTATTAACAAGTGCACTGAACAACCAAACATGCTACACAAACTCTCTCTCTCATATCGCTGTGATGACCTCAGCCCCAGATAATGCCAGGAAAAATGTTGGATGTATGTAAAGCATATTCTGTAGACACAGACAGACAGACTGACAGACAGTGAGAGAGGGAGGTCGAGAGAGAGAGAGAGAGAGAGAGAGAGAGAGAAGAGAGAGAGAGAGAGAGAGAGAGAGACAGACAGACAGACAGAGTGAGAGAGAGAGAGAGAGAGAGTTGTCATTGCAAAACTACAGCTGTGTTGTTTCTGAATGCTTTGACCTCTCCGCACCACTCCTGCTACGTACGTGAATGAAACTGCCAAAGGTCCACTGGCAGCCGTCACTGTCTCCCAGAGCCTGTCTGCTGATAGACTGGGTGTTCACGATTCATGTGTGCTGTATATGACCTGCTGCTGGTCTTCGTGAGCAAAGATGACCATGACTTCAACCCACTTGCTGGTGGTGTCTGTACAAGGATGGCTAATCACGCCGATCCTTGCAGTGAATAATCTGTTGCAGTGTGGACAGGGCAGACTTGGAGGTGAGCTGGACGGAAAGATGCTGATTGCTCTGTTTTTTGTTTTCTTTTTAATTATGTTTTCAACAAAACTGATGTTTTTGCTCCTGTGCCTCCACTCGCCACATTTTGAGGTCTTTCACTCTGGATTTGATCATAGTGCGCCTGTTGGGTGATCTTGCACAGCTTCTTCCCTGGAGACAGGGGCGATGCTACAGCACTTCAGTGAGGCCTTCAGTGTTTCTTTGTAGCGCCTCTTTTGCCCTTCATGGAAGGCTTGCCTTCCAGCAGCTCATCATTGAACAGTCGAAATGACCTGTATTAGCATAGTCAACACCTGGGAACTGGTCACAAAGTGCTGGTGGCATCTATATAGACTTCACTCGATAAAACATACATGTTGTGAGCTGTGTGTAGGTGTGTACTTAGGAAACTGGCAATATGATGTGGACGTGGTGGCGCCATCCAGAGGGAGAGCTCACTAACTCTGTCTCTGCAACCAAGCACTTATTGTCGTCAGCAGGGGGGTTAGTAGGTGGCGTCCTGCATATCTTGGATCAGAAAAGGGACCACTGAACATCACCAAAGTGACTCGGCAGCAGTGCAGTGTCTCCTCTGTTGGGTTGCCTCATTGCCTCTTGACTACCTGACATCGACTGCTCTCTGTGGATTGCCAGTGCCAAGGCTGCAGCAGACCCGGCCAGGCTGTGGCTGTGGACAGGTGAGGAGGGTGGGAGGGTGCGGAATGAGCGGCATGGGTACAATGCCACCGAGGTTGCACAGAAGATAGGGACAGCAGGGGATATATATATATATATATATATATATATATATATATATATATATATATATATATATATATATATATATATATATATACACACCAACTGGGTCAAAATCCCTGGTGAAGACACATTGTTCATCCTGTCAAGTCGAATTTCCAGTGAGTGAAGACAATTGTCGATCCTGTCATGTCTTCCATGTTACAAACTCTCATGAAGACAATACTGATCATAATGATATTTTTCATTGAATAATTTGTCACATCTTGGTTATGGCAACTTCTTATTTCTGTTAAATATATAGATATAGACTTTATGTTGCATGCATATGTGTGTATGTGCACGCACACACACAAACACACACATTCACACACACAGAGAATAAAGGGAAAAACCCTGAAGCCCAAAATCAAATTGTTACAGCGCCATTTATTTGCGAGATGTGTATATCAACACCAACATTTGCACATTTAAGTATAATGCAGGTCTATTCATACTGTATGCTGCAGACTTTTTGCAGAACTGGAATTCTTTGGGCATGGTAGTTGTTAGTGTGGACAAGAAACACCACCATATTTATCCCTTGTGACAGACAGCTCATGAACATCAAATGCAGCAGCTCTCCCTTCCCCCATCCACCCCAAAAATACCCTACAATCTTCCTTTACATGATCTTTCTAGTGATTGCAAACATTCTCACTAAAAATGTCAAACACACATTTGTGAGCTTCCAAGGTTATATCCATACTAAACCCAAACAGCAAATTCCTGTGAGCTACACGCAACTGAAGTGTTTTCCGTTTGTTGTTTTTGTTTTTCAAAACTCTCATCCTAAGTAACATCTTTCCAATGCTGCTTATTCCAGGCTCTGTCTATCCTGTCACAGATGCAATGTGTAAGTCCACAGGCAGTCATCGTCATCAAGTCATCATGGGGCTACCTTCCAAAGGAGATCCTGCACTGCTGGCCAGACACTTCAACGGTGTTCAGTGGTTCTTGTTCTGACCAACATTCACAGAATACTATCTACCTTCACTTCTGTGGTTCTTGTTCTGGCCCAACATTCACAGAATAATATCTACCAGACGCTTCAGTGGTGTTCAGTGCTTCTTGTTCTGACCCAACATTCACAGAATAATATCTACCAGACGCTTCAGTGGTGTTCAGTGCTTCTTGTTCTGACCAAACCTTCACAGAATACTATCTACCAGACACTTCAGTGGTGTTCAGTGCTTCTTGTTCTGACCCAACATTCACAGAATACTATCTACCAGTAACTTCAGTGATGTTCAGAGGTGTTCTTGTTCTGACCAAACCTTCACAGAATAATATCTACCAGACGCTTCAGTGGTGTTCAGTGCTTCTTGTTCTGACCAAACCTTCACAGAATACTATCTACTAGTCACTTCAGTGCTTCTTGTTCTGACCAAACATTCATAGAATACTATCCACTAGGCTCTCCTGGTGAAGACAACTGCCTCATCACAGAGTCAAAGTGAGCATCTTCCTCCAGAGAGCGTCACCATGTCTACTCAAGGACATCCGTATGACCTTGACCACACTGACCACTCCAACACAAAATCATCACAGGGATATATACATGGAGAGAAATGGAGACTGGGGCCATCATGACGGTAGGGACACAGACTACAACTTTGTATGTAAATAAATGGGAATCACAATTTTGATGATGTTGGAGTTCCATTCTGGTCTAGGACTGTTGTACTCTATGCTTTCTTTCATACAATTTAACAGTCAACCAGGCCTGAGAGATACACATACCTGCAGTTTTGGTCTGGAAATTTGAGCCATACTCTAAGAGATGCATCCAGGAAATGGATGAAGCTCTACTGTATGGTTGCAGTCCTTCCATTTGAGGTCATAGTGCTCTCAACTCTAGGCAGGAGCAGACCAGGGCCACAAAATATCACAAAGAAATGCCACTGATGGGAATCAAACCAACAACCTCCCAACCCTTTAATACAACTTTGTTGACTCCAGTGAAGTCATGTTTTTTTTTGCTTCCAGTGGACGGTTGGGTAAATTCTACTGGCATTATGACTGGTCATCCATGAGCCACACGGTCTTGTGTAAATGTACACTGAGAAAGAGGGTCTTTGTGAGACTGTAACACTGAAGCAGATTCACTGACTCAGTTAAACAAATCTCAAGAAATCAATACAATTCAATTAAATATAAGACATCTGCTCTGGACTGCTGGACTGACACCATGATGGAGACTGACACAGACTGCAGTGTGTGTGTTTTGCACTATCATGTGACTATGCATTACATAAGACTTATCTGGTACCTTGCTTTTGTGTGTTATTTGCATTTTGGCTTGTTGACGTATTAGAACGTTTATCCTCAGACAATGCAAGCACCTCAGATGGTATGACCTTGAAAATTCATCAGTGTACTTGTGAGCCAAATAACCTAAGGGACATCTTGTCTCATTACCAGCAAAAACAAACAAAACACAACAAAAAACAAAACCACTGCCCTCACCCCCCCAACCTGGCCAATTAAAAAAAATCCTGAAAGATAGAAGAGAAAATGAAATAATGCCACAGTTTCCTTGATACCCTGTGAAAAAACAAAGGACGAACTGGGAGACTGGAAAGATCCCAGACTTCCAACAAACAAAAGAACCCTATGCCAGCAAGGGAAGTAATAGATGGTATGGACTGAAAGAGTTAGTTCCCATGTACCTTTTTTTTTTGTTATAGGACACGGAAAACATGAAATGTCAATGTTCATATCACTACAGAACCACAATGGCAGAGGCAACTGAGAGAGTTCCAGCTGGATCTGATCAAGGAGGGAACAAAAGTGAACTTCATAAAGCTAAAACTTCCTGATTTATAACAGGTGTCCCATCGCTACGAGGGTCAGACAGCCATCACAAGGCAACATGGCCTTCAGGTGCCCCATGTCCCAGGAGATGCAGGTCTGAATCACAATACATCTGACAGCAGAAAGGCATCTTGGGGTCATGACTTGGATGTGGCCCAGCTTCTTCAATTTCCTTTCTTTCATGGATGCAGTTATGTCATGCGGTTACACTCCTCCCCCACAGAAGAAAACTGTGGTCAGCATCAAGTTGTCTTTTAAAAACATGCCCAAAACAACACAGTCTGTAATTTTCTAATATAATTTATCAAATAAAAATAAAGAGCCAGAGAGAGAGAGAGAGAGAGAGAGAGAGAGAGAGAGAGAGAGAGAGAAGAACATTTAAAGAAAAAGAACAAAGTTAATACTTATGCATACACCAGTTCCTATGAACACTTTCTGTATGTCCTAAAGATAAGTGTATATGAAATGGAGGGACACAATTCCCTCGAGACATGATGATATAAAAAATATCAAGCAGATAATTGGCTGCTTTTCACGATAATGATTTGTACAGCTGAATCCACTCTGCTGGCCTACTGCAATAATTCTCTGACAGTTTGTGTCTGGAGGTGAGAGAGAAAGAGAGAGAGACATATTTCTAAAAGGGAGACTATAAGAAGCTTGACAGCCACAGGTCAAGTGGCATACGCATATGCAGGCATGCTAGTTGAAAACCCTATGACGACATCTGGGAAAAGGCGACGCACACTTGCCACGTCTCTCTGTACAATCTGATGACTAGCACATGTCGTTGTGACATGTCTTTGGCACTGACAATGTGCATGACACTGCTGGATTTCTACATGTTGCCTTCTGCAACTCGGCTCTTCTCTCCAAGCCTCCAAGCCAGTTCCTTTACACCATTTGTCACAGCACTGTTGAAGGTCCAATAAATCCATACTACACACTTCAGGCTTGATCACAGACCATCCTCCACATGGTTGAAGACATTCCTGGGGAATCTGTTGATCTGAAGACGGAATCTAGTTAATCCAGCTGGAAGACATAGCACCTGCAGCTTCAGTTCCTATCCGGTCGACTGCTTTGATGTTTCTGGCAGATTCGTCACACTCAGGGCAGTAACCTTTACAACACTGGCCTTGAAGAGGTTGTTGCTGGTAGCAGTCTTATACTTATCCGACACAGCTTGAACCAGGTGAGACTTAAGTGTGATGACTGCAATGAGCTGTGACATGATGGTATCAGCAAAAGCCTTTCCTCCTGGTTGTGAATGATCCTTGTCCTGCAAACCTGATACTGGCTCTTTGACAGGTGATGATCTTTTTGACAATAGAAGATCGTCTTTCAGTGTAGACTTGGACAGGGTGATGATCTCATCTTTTACTTTGACTGCCCGTTCCTCCTTCACTGAGAGTGATGTGGAAACTTCACCTTCAAACATCTCTGTTTCATTGCTGTGGACCTTGGTGGAACTGGGCGGCGAAACTTGTGGGGATTTCCCCACATGGTCGGAAGAAGGATCACATGACAGACTCTGAGGAACAACCGGAGTCATGGGTGACGTGGACAGCGAGGTGGGGGCCAGTCCTGAAGAGGTCAGGGCCAGCCCCGGCGTTGACCATCAGCATACCACTGACCACAGCAGCACAGTACAGGGCAGCACACATCACGGTCACCTGACATCACAGGACACACACTGACCATCAACACATCACTGATCCACACACCCCTGACCAGCATAGTACAGGGCAGTACATATCATGGTCACCTGAAGACATCACAGGACACACACTGACCATCAACACATCACTGACCATCAACACACCACTGACCAGCGCAGTACAGGGCAGTACACATCACTGTCACCTGAAGACATCACAGGCCAGGACACACACTGACCATCAACACACCGCTGACCAGCACAGTACAGGGCAGTACACATCAAGGTCACCTGCTGACATTACAGGACACACACTGACCATCAACACACCACTGACCAGCACAGTACAGGGCAGTACACATCGAGGTCACCTGCTGACATCACAGAACACACACTGACCATCAACACACCCCTGACCAGCCAGTACAGGGCAGTACATATCGCCGTCACCTGAAGACAACACACAGGACACACACTGACCATCAACACACCACTGACCAGCACAGTACAGGGCAGTTCACATCACTGTCACCTGAAGACATCACAGGACACACACTGACCATCAACACATCCCTGACCAGCACAGTACAGGGCAGTACACATCACCGTCACCTGAAGACATCACAGGACACACACTGACCATCAACACACCACTGACTAGCACAGTACAGGTAAGTACACATCACTGTAACCTGAAGACATCACAAGACACACACTGACCATCAACACATCACTGACCAGCACAGAATAGGGCAGAACACATCACTGTGACCTGAAGACATCACAGGACACACAGTGACCATCAACACACCAATGACCAGCGCAGAATAGGGCAGTACACATCACTGTCACCTGCCGACATCACAGGACACACAGTGACCAGCACAGAATAGGGCAGTACACATCACTGTCACTGATCTTTGACCATGAACATTAAGATAAAGGGAGGATAACTACTACTTCACTGACCACTGACCAAGAATGTTAGCATGAAGGGGGAAAAAATTCATACATTGTTCAACAGGGACGTGAACATAACAGCTTAAAAGAAAAAGATATATCCACATATATGAATATACAACACTGGACAGTAGACAATCAATGACACAAGACCTGAACTATTTCCATGCATGCAAGTGACAGCTGTACTGACATAAGTGGGCAAACTGTATGGTGTGAACATGGCTGTGTTGTTATGTAAGATATGACTGGGTGAATTGTGTGGTTCTGACCATGTCCGTGTTGTAAGGTATGACTGAGTGAATTGTATGGTTCTGAAAATGTGTGTTATAAGGTATGACTGAGTGAATTGTATGGTTATGACAATGAGTGTGTTGCATGATATGACTGGCTTTGTATGGTCCCGACAATGCATGTGTTGTAAGGTATGGCTGGGTGAATTGTATGGTCCTGACAATGCATGCTGTAAGATATGGCTGGGTGAATTGCATGGTTATGACAATGTCTTTATTGTTAGGTATGACTGGGTGAATTGCATGGTTCTGACAATGCATGTGTTGTAAGGTATGGCTGGGTGAATGTATGGTCCTGACAATGCATGTGTTGTAAGGTATGGCTGGGTGAATTGTATGGTTCTGACAATGCATGTGTTGTAAGGTATGGCTGGGTGAATTGTATGGTTATGACAACGTCTTTATTGTTAGGTATGACTGGATGAATTGTATGGTTCTGACAATGCATGTGTTGTAAGGTATGGCTGGGTGAATTGTATGGTTATGACAATGTCTTTATTGTTAGGTATGACTGGGTGAATTGTATGGTTCTGACAATGCATGTGTTGTAAGGTATGGCTGGGTGAATTGTATGGTTATGACAATGTCTTTATTGTTAGGTATGACTGGGTGAATTGTATGGTTCTGACAATGCATGTGTTGTAAGGTACGGCTGGGTGAATTGTATGGTTCTGACAATGCATGTTTTGTAAGGTATGGCTGGGTGAATTGTATGCCCCTGACAATGCATGTGTTGTAAGGTATGGCTGGGTGAATTGTATGGTCCTGACAATGCATGTGTTCTAAGGTATGGCTGGGTGAATTGTATGGTTATGACAATGTCTTTATTGTTAGGTATGACTGGGTGAATTGTATGGTTCTGACAATGCATGTGTGTAAGGTATGACTGAGTGAATTGTATGGTTCTGACAATGCATGTTTTGTAAGGTATGGCTGGGTGAATTGTATGGTCCTGACAATGCATGTTTTGTAAGGTATGGCTGGGTGAATTGTATGGTTATGACAATGCATGTGTTGTAAGGTATGGCTGGGTGAATTGTCTGGTTCTGACAATGCATGTGTTGTAAGGTCTGTCTGGGTGAATTGTATGGTTATGACAATGTCTGTATTTTTAGGTATGACTGGGTGAATTGTATGATTATGACAATGAGTGTGTTGCATGATATGACTGGGTTTGTATGGTCCCGACAATGCATGTGTTGTAAGGTATGGCTGGGTGAATTGTATGGTTATGACAATGCATGTATTGTAAGGTTATAGCTGGGTGAATTGTATGGTCCCAACAATGCATGCGCTGGAAGATATGGCTGGGTGAATTGTATGGTTATGACAATGCATGTGTTGTAAGGCATGGCTGGGTGAATTGTATGGTTATGACAATGTCTTTATTGTTAGGTATGACTGTGTGAATTGTATGGTTCTGACAATGAGTGTGTTGCATGATATGACTGGGTTTGTATGGTCCCGACAATGCATGTGTTGTAAGGTATGGCTGGGTGAATTGTATGGTCCTGACAATGCATGTGTTGTAAGGTATGGCTGGGTGAATTGTATGGTCCTGACAATGCATGTGTTGTAAGGTATGGCTGGGTGAATGTATGGTCCCGACAATGCATGTGTTGTATGGTGAACTGAAAGGTTCTGATCATCTGCAATATCAAAGCAAAAATGGCAATGACTATAAAACCCCGCATGTGGAAGCCAGTAGCGCTACAAGTTCCAGCCCACAAAGAAACTCCTGACTTCACTGGACGATGACCTCTGACCCACCTTGATCAGGTCAGGGCAGTCCCCGATAAGGCCAGATCCCTGCAAGACTCCTCCAGGAGCAGGGTGAGGTCAGTGTAGGAGAACCATCCCCTTTTCAGGCCCTCCTTCATAGCAATGCTGCACATCAGGACACTCAACTACACTGCTCTACATAACTCTACATAGTTCCCTCCCTTGCGTTATCTTTCACAGAGCATTTTTCAACAAATTCCTTTACAGCATGGCTGGGATCAAGAAACATAGCTACACTACCTTACTTAGTTAGCTCCCTTTATGTATCCTTCACAGGCACTTGACAACATGAACAAACTCTTTCACAGTAATGTTGGGGATCAAGACACACAACTACACTACACTACATAGTTCAGTCCCTTATGTCATCTTTCACAGAGAATTCATCGACATGAATGTACTCCACAGCAATCCTGGGAATCAGGACACACCACACACAGATGCACTAAACTACATAGTACCCTCTCTTTTAGTTATTCTTCACAGAGCATTTATAAACAAGAACGTACTCCTTTATAGCGATGTTGGAATCAGGACACACAACACACAGTTACACTACACTACTTGGGTTCCCTCCCTTACATTATCTATTACATATAATTGATCCATCATTTTCATTCCTTTACTTCTGAGGAGTTTTAATGATCAAAGAACTTAGATTATCATTCTATACACACATATGGGCTCCCTCCTAGGACATACCTATTATACCCTCTGGACAGAGAGAGACTCAGAGAGAGATTGTGAGGTGGGGGTGGAAGGTGGAGGAGGGGAGGAATGGGGAATAATTGTGCATAAGATCTCAGAACTATGAAGAGCTTCCAAGCGAGAACTGTGCAAGAGTAGAGTTCACTCTCAAGGGTCTGGTTTATCTCCCTTGCTTTACAGTGTTCTGGCACTCCATTGAACATTTGGCCAGGTTGCCTCCCTTTTCCTCATCAGAAGACATGACAGTGGCACACTGACCTCTTTTCTACTGACCTCTTTCTATCGACAGCATGGCCTGTTCAAAATCCTCCTTCCAATGAACAGTTCCCATTCCTGAAACAGAGATGGTCAATTCACAGGCATGAGTCAATTCACAGGCATGAGTCAATTCACAGGTATGAGTCAATTCACAGGCATGGGTCAATTTATAAAGGTGGATTATTCATAGAAATGGTCACATTACAAAGATGGACATTTATAGACAGAGGTCAGTTCAGGTGTAGACTATATTCTCAGAAATGGTCACCTTGCAGAGACTGTCAATTTACAGAGTCATGGTCAATTCACAGACATACTCCATTCACAGACATGGTCAATTTACAGAAAAATGATCCATTCACAGACATAGTAAATTTAAAAAAAAAAAGAAAAAAAAAAGAAAGAAAAAAGTAACTTCACAGCAAAGGTTAATTCATTGCCACAGCTGCAACACAGAGCATTGCCCCTGCAGAACAGTCAGCCAGACAACAGAACATCTGCAGCAGTCTTGCCCACTCCACCAAGTGCTTCGAGAGAAACCTGGCTCGACCCAACACCAGTGGCCCGGAAGCTCTACGGAGGACTGGAGGACCTGCAATGTACTGCCACCTTTGTCGTGGAGACGGGGGAATCCATCTAAAGAAATGACGAATGAGACAACAATTGCCACAGCTGACTTTTCAATATCATAGCATCTCACATATGGAATAAAATCAGTCCCAAATGGTCTCCAAGTTAGCAGCCCAAAATGGCCCTAAAGCTTCTCCGTCCAGAATGTTACACTAAAGACAACAGTAGAGTACTGATCAACAAAGAAGAAGTTGAATTTTAGAAGACTGAGTCAAGATCTTTTAACTATTGTTCCACCCTGTTAAGCTGACACTGTTAGTTACAGTTCCACTAAAGTCTGTTGATACCAACATTTTCAGTTATCTACTGCTCCACTCTATTCCATATACACCTGTTCACCTGTTCTGCCCTATTCTGTCTGTCTAGGGAGACCCTGCATTTATTTATGAAGCTTTGAGCTTTAACTTGCTCATTTGAGGACATCTGCTGCAGCAGAAGTGGCTGCCATTTGTGAACAACAGAAATGGCTGGCATTTGCGAACTTAACAAATACAAACTCCCAGGTGCTTGAGTCAAAGTATTTTTCTCCATTTGTAAGGAGAGTGTCAATGAATGACAGTGAAAGAGGCCTACCTCCTGAACATGACAGTGGATGGCCAAGTGGCCCAAGAACGACTGGTCAGAGAGCTGTGCGTACTGTACACTGGGTTTGTACCCCCGTCAGTCTTCGTTGGCAGAATGTGGGCTGACCAAGAAGAGAGGAGTTTGGCAGTGATGAAAAGGCCATTTTTAATTGTACACACCACTGGCTCATGAATCTTGATCACAAACCTATAACAAATAATTTTTCTCTTCATTGAAGCCTGCGATCCATGATGTAATTTGCAGAATACGGTATACTGAAACCAGATTCTTCATGGAAGTCTGAACGATCTTTCCTCAGGGAGAAAACACAACCTGCACAATGCAACCTGCTGGCACTCAGGTTAGATATACTGTTAGGCCCACTGAACTCGAAACTTCTGAAACAGAATTAACCACTCATCTCTGGGCTAAATTTATCTTATTTCTAACCAAAACATAACCTTGAACATTTCAGCTATACCAAATCAAATTGTTCAATCACAAGTCAAGAGCAGAAATTTAGGTCATCCAACCACAAACTCATTTCCATCTCTAGACAGTAGTTATAAACTGATTTCCATTACAGGAGAGCTTTCTGTGGTACTTTTCTTTGTGCGAACCTAAATAGTTCCCAGAATATGCTGAGAGATCTTATTTTCTCCACTAACTTAGGGTCAGTGAGATTTGAAAACCTCATCACTCTTGGATTTTGAAAATGATTAGGCAGTTTACAAAAAACAAAAGACAGGATTCTCACAATCTTAAAGTTTGTCCAATTCAGAATGGCCTTTATGGATGGATTCCACATTTTCAGGAATCAAGGTAGTGACCACAATGTCCGTTATAAACACTAGTAACTCAAGAACAGACACACGCGCAGCAAACTACATCCACTAATAGATATTCATACCAAACGTGGTGCAATTTGGACTTCTCAGATTTTACTGACAACTTTATTAGAAAGTATTTTACAACTTTGCAGATTAGTTGGTTTTCTAAAAAATTAAGTCAGTGGTTATGGGATTGTTACATAGATAAAATAAAAATTTGGCAGTTTGAGGATTAAAATGCTTTTCAATACTCAGTTTTAACTTCACTATCCGCAAATGCCTCAAACGAAAGGGCAAATTACTCAGAGATTAAAAAAAAAAAGAAGACACCACTGGACCAGGGAGTAATACCTGATGAGTGGCGAGATGCTAGCATTGTCCCTTTATTCAAAATGGGTGACAAAACAAAAGCAGAGAACTATAGACCGGTATCTCTTACATCCATATCAGCCAAACTACTTGAACACATAATATATAGTAGCATAATGGACCATCTTGACGAACACATAATATATAGTAGCATATGGACCATCTTGACAAACATGACTTCTTAAATAACGCCCAGCATGGTTTTAGACAGCGAAGGAGTTGTGAGACTCAACTTATAACAACTCTCAATGATTTTAATAACTGTCTTAACCACAAACAGCAAATAGATGCAATTTCATTAGACTTTTCTAATGCCTTTGATAAGGTTGACCATGAGGGTTTGCTGCTTAAATTAGAACACACTGGCATTGGCGGTTCTTTGCTAAAATGGTCTAGATCATTCCTCGTTGGGAGAACGCAGAAAGCTGTTGTGGAAGGGTCATCATCCCATTGTAATCCAGTCTTGTCAGGTGTACCACAGGGAGGGAACTGTTCTGGGGCCCTTGTTTTTCTTAATTTATATAAATGATATAAGTAGAAATCTCTCTCCTGGAACTACTATAAGACTTTTTGCAGATGACAGCTTAGTATATAGAACAATCAGAAGCAAGAATGATACATGCATTCTACAAGAAGATCTAAACGGTTTACAAGAGTGGGAAAGAACTTGGAAAATGGAATTTCATCCCCAGAAGTGCCAAGTGTTGCGTATATGTAATGAACGCTCACCAACTAGATCAGAATATTCTATTCACAATACTGTTCTTAAAGAAACCAATGCTGCAAAATATCTAGGTGTGATTAGAGATAGTCGTCTCAAATGGAAAGAACATTACAATTTAGCATGTAAGAAAGCAAATCAAATAACATCTTAGCTTTTTTTTTATACAGGAATATCAACGACTGCTCCAAAAAGGTTAAAGACGACTGTTACAAAACACTGGTTAGACCAATACTGGAATATGGTTGCTCAGTCTCGGATCCTTACCATCGAAAGGACATTGATAACCTTGAAAAGATTCAGAAAAGAGCAACACGGTTCGTAACAGGGAACCATATCAGAGAGAAGGGGTATACTAGGAAGAACATGAGGAAATTAGAATGGAAACCCTTAGAAGAGAGAAAAGCTTTTATCAAACTTAATATCTTCTTCAAAGTCAGAGCTAAACTAGTTGATATACTAACGGAACAACTAGTACTGAATAAAAGTAGCACCAGGAGTGGCAGTCAATCTGATGCCATACCTGCATCAAACATTGACAGCCATCTACATTCTTTTTATCCTAGTTCTGTACGACTGTGGAACTCACTGCCGGGTGCCATCAGGATTGCCACAAATGCAGCCTCATTCAAGAATCAAATTGATACGACAGTCTTGAGATCTGCATATTGACTGATTTTTTTTGTATTTTAACCTGCCCAGATATTTTATCGTTATCTGGGCCTGAATCTGGCCATTCTTTTTAACTTTTTGAATATCTATGCGACTCCTTGTTGCCAAATTTCGCTCCAGGGGCCAACAGGCTGAGTCGCACTTTATTTTTTTTTATTTTATTTCATTTTTTATTTTACTTTTTAACATGCGCGCTGGTGACCTACTCATTTTTTGAGTGAACCAGTATTTTAGGAAGAAGAAGAAGATGGGACACCAATAGTATTGAACAGAGAGATTGCACACACCAAGGCATCCAAAAAATCCATTTTCCATATTGTTGATGTCTTCCTCGCTCATTCCGGTGTGTTGTCTGCCCATTCATCATTGAACACTTCTTCCTCAACTCCTTCATCATACAGGTACTTGGACGCCATCATCTGCCCATCACAAAGAATATGATTCACAACAAGCACACATGGTCAAAGTTTTAGGTATATACCATAAAGCCACTTAGTATCAGGCGACCAGTGGTGCGCACCATGCACTTGTTTGATGACACATGACTTGGCCCTTTTACCATGTTAATCTGGTGTTTGTGGTAACACAATTGTTTTACTGTCATCTTTTGCCTCAGCCATTACCATATTCCTATGATATTACTATGTGTCTCAGTGTGTGTGACCCCTGCCTGTTAGGCCGCGATCGCTTGCACTGCTTTGATCTGTTGTTCCTGGTTCTGGCTCATTTTATTTTCATATTTGACTCATGCTAGTGGAGCCCTGATGGGGGAGTGAGGACAATCCTTTAACCTCCAGGAGACATCCAGACTTACGGCCAGTTAGCTTTTTGGCGCCAAGCTCTAGGATGAGTTGTGGTCAGCCTTGTGCATATTTGTGTCTGAGGATTGGACTGGTTTCTCAGGTGATAATTCCCATCATCCTGTTTGAAATTCAGGATCTGTTTAAACAGTCAAGTATGAAGGAAAGGAATTCTGCTACTGAAAGTAGTTTTATGACACTCTTCCCTGTCCAAACACTAGGACACCCTCCACCCTCCCGGCAGTGTGGAAAAAGGGGGGAGAAAACTGAATTCAGGCTGTAAAGGTGAATCAAGTATGAATTCACTAAGGAGGATTACTCCTGTTTGCCTGATGGCTCAAGGAAGAGTTAGTCCCCTGCTCAACATCTTTGATTTTCTTTTAGGAATCCTGATGTATGGCTTGTTCATGCCTAGTGGAAATAAGGCATTCGTTTGGACAGATAAGTACATTATAAAACTACTTTTAGTGATAAAATTCATTTTATCCTTGTTCAATCATGGTAGTACAGAACAGTTCAAAATTAAAGATGGATTTAGTGTCTGGGTAAAGCTGGCTGTTGGTAAGCTTAAAGATCATGCTTACATACTAGTCTCTTTCCCAGATATATCATCTGAGTTTACCATTGGGCCATTGCAGAAAACTGAAGGAAGATTTGGTCCTTGAATCCAGAAAAACAATCCAAGCTATAATGCAAAATCAGCAATACAATTGCGATGCCACCAACTGATCCACTTAGAAGAAAGTAGCTAAACCTACCATTGAAATCAGGAACAGATCAGAAGAGGACAATTTTCGGAGACGATCGGGTCGTTTGCGTTGCAGACGTCTGGCGTACATCATGCCCATAACCATGGAGGCGGGTGACACCGTTTCCTGACTGCAATGTAAACAATGTTTCAATTGGATGCTGCTTTTGAGACGACAAGGCCTAAAGGCCCTTGTGACAGGTCGGACATAAAGCCTGCTATGACTAGGGTTCTAGGGCTGCTTAAGACAAAATACAGAGTAATCAGATTGGTCAAAGCTGGCCAACCAAACCAAACCAAAAAAACCTGCAATGGGAATGCACTGAGCATGAACTACTATCTCTTCACACTCCTATTTGTCAAATCTTATATCAATGTTAACCAGAAGTGACTGTTTTCTCATTCTTTTAAACTGAAAAAGTGCACTTAATCATTCTGATAGTTTTTCACACCCCTATTTTTAAATAAACATGACAAAACAAAAAAAAACAAAGAAAGTTAAATTTCTGCCAGAAAGACAACACTGCATGGCAGCCTTGTTGGGGTAGAAGTGGATCCATCACACTGGAATCACCAACTTGCTAGAGATATTCTCGCATGATTATCTTTGGGCTACTGGATTCCTTGTGTTGTAAGGAAGCGAAGATGTGTACCAGGAACTGACAAGAGCTCAAGGTCATCCACATCACAATGAATAATCTTGTTTGTATCACATACCAACATAGTTTAATGTAGACCTATGGTCTACACTGCATTACACATTGACATAACTAACATAAGGTAGACCTAAGGGTCCAGCTTGTATCATACACTGACATAACAAACAGTTTAATGTACACCTACGAGTCTTGCTTGTATTACGCACTGACATAACAACAGTTAAATGTAGATCTAAGGATCTTGCTTGTTTCACACACTGACATATCCATTATCCAACATCTTAATGGAGACCTTTAGAAGCGTCAAAATCATACTGTATGCACTAACACAACAGACAGTTTAGTGCACACCTCTGGGTCTAGCTAGCTTCAAACACTGACACAACAAAAAAGCTGCATGTGGGTTCCAAGTCACATCAAACACTGACCACCGGCCAATGCTCATGATACTAAAAAAAAACAAACTTCATTCAACTAAATCCTACATGTGCCTCTCATGGACAGACAAAGAATGATTCTTTTATCTGAGAACACCAGCCCATACATTATAAATACAGGACTTAAACTGACCCCCCCCCCCTCCCCCCCTCTTGTACTTCTACTTCCAGTGCAGAATTCATAAGGAGACTGTGACCTGGTGAGGTTGGAAGCTGTATCCATATCCAGGGGTCTTCACAAGGCGCCAGGTTCTGATAAAAATCCACCGCCATCTCTGCAGCACAGTGAGTTCACAGGTCAACACAATGAACTAGGAAGAATTTTACAACTCTTAAGCAAGTCTTCCGTCTGGACTCACCTAGAATACATGTTTACCTGCATCTCCTCGTGTAAGAATAGTGGACATAGTTCATTTTTTTTGTGTCTGTTGAATTTACCAAAGCGTGCTTACTTTGCAGTCAAGAACCACAAGTTTCAGTTGTTTGTATTCTTGTCTGAGATGACAGACTGAGAGCAGAATGGGGAGGGAGGAGGGAAAGCAAAAGAGGGAGAGAGAGAGAGGGGGGCAGAGAGAGGGAGAGAGAGAGAGAGGAGAGGGAGGGAGGGAGAGAGAGAGAGAGAGAGAGAGAGAGAGAGAGAGAGAGAGAGAGAGAGAGTAGTAGAGAAAAAAACAGGATAACAAAGTGAATGAAAGCTTTCTTTTTTAATGTAAGCCTTTTCCACTGGCTTCTTAAGAATGGAAAAAAAAGAAGAAAGAAAACATGAGAAAAAATGGGATAAAAAGAAAGAGAAGAAGAAGAAGAAAGAAGAAGAAGAAGAAGAAGAAGAAGAAGAAGAAGAAAGAGAAAACAATAAAAGTAAAAGAAGAAGCAGGGATTTTCTCCCTTTACAGCTGACCTGTGAGAGCCAGTGGATAATGCGCAGGCTCCAACTGACCAGAATATAGCGTTTTCTGCTGGCGCTTTCGAAAATTCTGGTCCATGGCTCACACCAACATCTGCACATAATCAATGGAAAATATTAAAAAAATTGTATTTTAAAGCCAAGATTGAATCCCCCCAGCTGGAAATGATGCTGACAACAACAGCAACAAAAAAGACCACTGACATCAGCATTAAATTTAAAGTTAGCATATGTGAATTAATCAGCATACTAAGTCCCTAACTTGTTCTGCTTTAAGAATTCATTACAGTGGAAGAGTGCTGAAGTGTAGACGAACTCTACAACCTTGGGGTCTCCAATGAGGATTATTATTATATGAATCTGACAGTGCCTGGCACAGCAAGCTCACTCCATGGACAGATGGATAAGGGCTTGAACTCCTTTCTTTGTATGGGTTTCAGTGTTTAAGCAGTAACATGGGCTTCAATGATGTAAAAACATAACCAAATGATGTCCGGTGACAAACATGTTTCTTTGGCACTATCATGATGAGCACTTTTTGTCGTTACCAGCTAACAGATTAGCTAACAGTCATTGCCATGATAGCTGAGAAGTTCTGCACTAATGTTTTGCTCCCTTATGAAATTATTTTCTGATTTGCATAACTGTGCACATGAGGTCATTGATAAGCTAAATAGCTGCGACTAATGAGGATATGCATCACAAAGACTTGTTATTGACAATAATGCTTCTGGCATCTTCAATGACTGGAAGAGTCATGTCTTAATTCTGGGATATGCCTTCTTTTTTATGTGCTGTTGCAGTCCTAGTAATATCATTTTTGTTAGCACTTATTTACTATGTGTTTCTTCTCTGTATATTCTGTCTCTCTCTCTCTGTTAGTGTGTGTGTGTGTGTGTGTGTGTGTGTGTGTGTGTGTGTGTGTGTGTGTGTGTGTGTGTGTGTGCGTGTGTGTGCGTGCGTGTGCGCATACGTGCATGGTGTATGTGTATGCATCATGAGTCCAGTAAATACTATTAGCCATAGGACAAACTCTGGAGAAAGCACGACAGTGGAAGCTCTTCAGAAGACACCCCCCCCCCCCCCCCCCCCAACCTCTCCCCTTGGGTAAGTGTTTCAGCTCTTAACTCTTACCAAGCTAAGGGGGCTGGGCCTCATCCTGAATACAACTCCTACTGTCCCAGTTCCAGCATGGTGCTGAATGTGCTCTAGTTTTTCTCTGTACCTCCTTGGAAATACGGATCCCCTTATGATCACAGAATCTTCTACTTTTTCTAGAACAGCCTGTTGAGGGCAATGTATCCTCATCTTTTGCTGGGCATATGGCAATGTTGTGAGTTACATTGCAGAAAGCCTAAGATGGTGTTAGCTTTCTTGGTGGAGCCACTTTAATTCTTGGTTATCATCACGACAAAGTATGGGATGACTACTGAATTGCTAAATTGGAACTGATTAAGGAGGCTGTACACTACGTCAGAATTTTTCTTGGTGCTGATAAACACTCTTTGCATTATAGTGCATATATCACACACACACATGTGTGTGTGTGTGTGTGTGTGTGTGTGTGTGTGTGTGTGTGTGTGTGTGTGTGTGTGTGTGTGTGTGTGTACGTGTGTGCATGGGTGTGTGTGTGTGACGAGGAGGAGTTCTTCTTATTGTCATTTGTGTGTGTGTGTGTGTGTGTGTGTGTGTGTGTGTGTGTGTGTGTGTGTGTGTGTGTGTGTGTGTGTGAGTGGACTGGAATGAGCCTGGCAGAATCTCAGCGAGCGGTGGAAGACAGGGACAGATGGAGGAGAGTGGTGGCCGAACCATCAGGGGTGCCCCAACGACAACAGAGATGTCAAGGGATAGGTAAAGGTAAAAAGGTAAACAGGGATAGCAAGAGGCCATGGATTGTGCCCAGTGGGGCACCAGATTCTACCATAACCTCTCGATTCTTCACCATCCAGGACGATTCTCACAGTGATTTCTGAATCAAGTAAACTGATGAGGGCATTGTCTCAACTGCGATAAAAATATACAGCACCCAACCGGCCCGCTCTAATAACTTATAAGCATCACCCAGTGATTCCCTCCTCGTATTTGTCATAGGATTAATCATTTCATGTGCCTATAGATGATTTGATCGAGTTTCTGTATGGTGGTCATTCATTCCCAGAGTAAAGCC
>JADBJO010002031.1:100000-112500 GCA_016801955.1 Conus betulinus
CACACACACACACACACACATACACACACTGTCTTATACACATTTACACATATATTTTTATACACACACATGCATGCATGCACACATGCACACAGACACGTATGCACACATGCATGTGTGTGTGCGCGCGCACACACACACACACACACACACACACACACACACACACACACACACACACATGCATGTACACACTGTATGATGTATACACACATAGAGTGTCCATTCAGTTGGTGGGGAAAAAACTAAACAGGACTGGAGAGTCATGGAATTATTATTGAAATCAGGAAAGTCGTGAAATTAAAAAAAAGATGTCTATAAAGAAGCACCACTTAGTATACATGTGCATGAGTCAGTGTAAAAATAAGATTAAGCAAGTGTGCAGCACGTTTTACACACACACACACACACACACACACACACACACACACACACACACACATACATAGACACACACACACATGCGCGCACGCACACACACATGCACACACACACACACACACACACACACACACACACACACACACACACACACACACACACACACACAGAGCGTTTTTACAGAAAGGGGCATTTTGATAATGTCTCAAAATGGCGTTCGAAGAATAGTCACGGAAATTTTAACATTTACTTGTATGGACGTTGATACACACCATATGCTGAGACATATTCTGCAGTCTCACACATGTGTGCATAAAGAAAACATGCATGCACACACACACTCACATACATGTGCACTTGTGCATATGTGTGCTCACACAAACACACATTTTCCAGTGAATAATACATCACTTTTTACTTGGGAGAATTGTAATAAGTTATATGCTACATGCTTGTTGTTGTTGTTGTTTGTTTTTTTTTTCAATCCATCTGATCCTAGTGTGAATGTACTTTGTCAACAGACAAAGACACAAAGATTTTGGACAGGGACAAAATGATGTAAGACTAATATGGTGTTTACCTCATTGGCAAATGCATAGATCCGAAGGACAGGAAACATGAGTCAGGAATCCGAGAACACAGGGCTCACCACCATCTTGCTGGGTTGGGCAGTGGGTCTCTCAGGATACAACGACATATGGTCTGGTCTGATGGTGATAAGTTTGACAGACGTCATGATGAAGAAACTGCCAGTGTGGTGGTCATGTGACCTACAGCCGTCAAGTGGTGTACTTGTCTTCGGTGATGCCTTTGTAGTTGCCAGCTAGTGTTCGGCCCTGGAAGTGGTGAATTAGAAGTGATTAATGTTACTGACTTGAAACAAAAATCGTGTGACTTGATACTTGTAGGCTGTGGAACTGTTCTCTAAATGTGAATGGTCTGTTCTTATGGTGTGGATGCTGAAAGACTGACAGCTGAAAAGATCTGTTCTCTGTACATTTGTGACAGAATTTCAGGAGTTGGGACTCAGACTTTCAAGGGAGTGTCAAGCACAGGTTTGCCAGTGCTAGGTCCTCTCCATTTTTTTTTTGGTCTGGAATAAGTGGAGATATTTAGACCTAAAGCATTGGATTCTGGCGATGCTGTAGTGGTGGTTGTCATTTGTAAAATTGACAATCGACTGTGGATTAAAGGAGCAGAGGAAGATGAACTACAGATCCTGTACTGTGAAATCTCTTCCTTGTTGAACAGATGGACATAGTCATCTGACTGAGTCAGAGCAAAGAAAGAAGAGTTGAGGTCAGAAAAAAGGGAAAGGCAGACAAGGCATTTGTTGACTGAAGGATGTTGTGGCCGGAGGTTCGGGCGGCAGGGAGTTTTGTGGAGGGAAGACCAGAGACCACCGAACAGGTCTCCCCAGGGAGAGTGTCCCCTCTCTCACCGCCATCAACACTGCGCAGCCAAGGGGTAGGACAAAAAGGAGAGGGGTGTGGGGGGATTGGGGGGGGGGGTGGTTATGACCAGTCCTGTCTGTATCTGTTTGCACCTTCTTCATGACTGTATAATGGTTGTGACTGTTTCTTGCATGAAACTATAACTGTGAGTTAATTTTTACCACCATCTGCTTGCTCATAGAATCTGCTGACATCATCACCTTATTTATCAGCTTCTTAGTTTCAGTGCATACCGTTCCTTCTATTCACACTTCTTCAAATAAATCCTGTTGATGCCTGAAAGACGCAAAATCACGACCATGTGTGTTTGTTGATTTAGTTGGAACTGCCAAGTACCATCCTTTTCAGTGGGGTGTTATCTTTGCCTGAGTATAAGAACACCATTAGGACATACCTGTTTTGACAAGCAATCCCCTGAGCTATGCTGTAAGTTTTTTTTTTGTGTGTGTGTGTGTGTGTGTGTGTGGGGTGGGTGGGGTGTAGAAGGTGGTGGGTGGGAGGGTAAGGATTCAGTGCATTAGTGTAGGGTCAGGTTTGGGGTGGAGGGGGGGGGGGGGGGGGGGGGGGGGGGTAGCGTTGTTTGGTTTTGTGTTTGGCTTTTTGAATGGTCAGTGCACAGAGCGCAGTGAGTTTCTAATGCAGGATATTGCATTGAGCTTCATGAATACTATAATTTACTACAACTACTTCTGTTGTTGGTGTTGATGATGTTGTCATGGTTTTTGTCATTATCGTCATTATCATCATCATCATCATCATCATTATTGTAATAGTTATTATTATTAATTCAGTTAATTAAATAGTGATTTATCAAGCAATTGATTTAAAAATCAATCAGTTTCTCATGTGAAAGAGAACTGATATCACCAGTCATCTAGAAAGAAATCGGGCATTTGAAGAAAGGCAGTTAATCATAACATAATTTAAGTGGGTGTTACCATTGAAATTGAAAAAAAAAAATGCAAGTCAAATCATTCAAGTGTGACACATCAGTATGAGTGTAAGTGTAGAGTTGGCCAAGTTGTCCCAAGATCTCTGTATATTCTTGACAGCAGGGATCTCCAGTGTTCAACATTTTAGTGTAAGATTGATTTCTTGAAAGTATCACAACCTCCTTTGTTGTGAAAACATACCTGTGAAAAGTTGTGTTTGGATTGATATTCTCAATGGGGACTGTTACCATCATTAACCGTTTGTCCAGAGTGTCCTAATTTGTCATTGTTTGTCTGTCTTACGTGCCTGTCTCTGCAGTGTTACCCATACATAGGACAATGAGAAGCTTGATTGAGTCATGGTGGTCCAAATCCTATTGGCAAAAGTTTAGGCAGCTCAGGGAGTCGCTGTTCAGGATTGGGGGTCCCCCCAGATCATGTGGGATCTTGACCCGCCTGACCAGGGTGTGTGAGAGCATGAGTCATGGACATATGCTAGGCTGGCATGGACTGGGAGTGGGGAGTGGGCAGTGCTGTATGTAATGTGGTAAGGCCTTTCTTCCTGCAGGATACAGTTACACAGCCACTCACAGTGCCTGTGGCACTGACAAAACTAGTGAATCATAGCGTTGGTTTGCCCATAAATGCAAGCATGCACTGCAGGTGGGTCTGTGTGCATGTGCGTGCATGCACCCCCCACCCCTACCCCCACATGCATACACATAACACAAGCACACACACATACATGCACACACACACGCATACATGCATGCGCACATGCACACACACACACACACACACACACACACACACACACACACACACACACACACACACACACACATTGTGCATGTAATTGTAAACAAACTCATTCAGACTTGTGCTTTGTGTGTGCATACACACTTACGCATGACAGGATCTGGTTTGGTGGTTATTTGGATTTGTGCACTGCATTCATTCAAATTTGTGTGCACATGTGCACATGTCCTTCATAACACATGTTGTCACACTGAAACCTGTTCTCAGTCCAAGTACTTTGTGCAGTGCAGTGTGTAATGTGTCAGTTGTAGATTCTTTTTTTTTCTTTCCTGCTTGTGGCCACTGAACAGCCCAGTTTGACCAGGCAGATTATGATTCGATGAAATACAGGGAGGAGTGACCAGAGTGGCAGCGAAGAGTGGAGCACTCCTAGTTGTCCACAGGACTAAGTGTCGTGAGGTGCGGAGGGATTGCGATACAGAAAGAAGTGGTTCCCGTCTTGTGGGTGTGTTGTTGTTATTTGTGCGAAGAAAGCCAACAGATCATCACTGGTGGTGAGAACAGGGTGCACTGGAAGCCAGGACTGGGACTAGGGAGGGGTTGAGGAACAGGTGCTAGAACCTTGATCCCCAAAGCTCTGCTTCTGGTAAAGTTCAGGACATTTTGTTTTAGAGAAAACACCGTTATATTCTTCACTATACTGTCTTACTCTTGAGTTTGGTCATAGAGATAGATGTAGATTCCAACAGGTGGTAAACAAGTTCAGCAAGGGACCCCACAGCAGGCTTCAAAAGATGTGTAATGCTTGTGTGTGTACTGGTACACGTAGGTTGTTCCAACAGCGCCCTTTAGAAAGAGGGGCATGGGTGGCCGACTCAGACAGCAAGTTGTCTATCCAGTTATGTGACAGAGCCAGTGACATATGTCAGCCGTTGACTGAGACTGGTTTTATTCTTGAGCACAAATGTCTTGGGGGGGGGGGGGAAAATGTATGTTCACTCTTCACTGCACAGGATAAAACAATTGATCTGTGAAATATATCGTCAGCGGGATAACGTAGAAGTAGAGAATCACTGTGAATTTAAGGGAAAATGTTTCAAATGATAATGCACAGAACCTTAGCGCACTGGCATTTATTTCTCTGCAGTCCAATATGAGCTGTATCTCAGGTTGACTTGATTAGAAAGCAGCATAAGAATTAAGATACAAAAACCTGAGCAGGATCAACACACTAATTATTAAGAACTTTATTGATGAGTCTGCGTCGAAACACTTTTAGTTGAAAATCATTTGCAATGAGGAAACGGCCCTTTTTGGTTTTTGTTTGATTCAGGAAAAATATGGAGTGAATCTGTTTAGAGTTTGCAATTAAAAGTAAGGGTTTGAAAAATACAGTTTTTTAAAGTGAATCTTTTACAGTTTGAAATTAAAAGCAAGGGTTGAAAAAATAAATTTTTTCAAAGTATTTATATTAATTTACTGATGAGAGAAAAAAAATCCAGTCACATTATTACTCTTTGCAGATCAGGTTTTCACATAGCCCTTCAACAAATAACCTCTATCAGGTCATAGCTGGATGTTTTATGTAAAGTTCTATATTTACATGTATTTACATATAAAACATATTGGTGTATGTAAGTCCTTTGTGTACATGTGAAACAGGTCATTGCTGTATGTTCATGTAAAGGTCTTGTATTTACCTAAGAAAATGAGACATTTATGGATATATGTGAAGGTCCTCCCTTCAATAATGAAACAGGCCATTGCTGTACATGTGTATTATTAGGCCTGGCGCAGTCTACCTCAAGGCACTGGAACAAGTGGAGCAAGGCCTCACTGTTGACATTGTGCCACAAGCAGTCTCCCTTTCTTTTCTTTTTTTTTTTTTTCACACACACACAGCACACGTTATTGGACAAAATGATCAGTTGATCTCTTAGATGTCTTTTTGTGCTGTGCTGTTTGAAAAAAAAAACCCCAACTTATAAGGGAGATATCCCTCTCATTACACACACACACACACACACACACACACACACACACACACACGCTCACACACACACACACACACACACACACACACACACACACACACACACCCCCTATACACAAACTACACTCACACACACACACGCATGCATGCAACATCAAGTCAGCATGAGATGCCTGCATGCACACACACACATACCTACACTTATACAAAACACACACACACATACGCACGCGCACACACATGCACACAATATACACACACACGCACGCACACACGCACGCACACACACACACGCACGCAAACACACACACGCACGCACACACACACACACACACACACACACACACACACACACACACACACACACACACACACACACACAAAATACATACACACACACTTGTATATATACACACATACCCACACTTACACACACACACACACACACACACACACACACACACACACACACACACACACACACACACACACGCACACACACACACATGCATACTCATATCTACACACATACCTATACACACACACACACACACACACACACACACACACACACACACACACACACACACACACACTCTCATATCTACACACATACCTACACTTACATAAACATACGCACACACACACACACACACACACACACACACACACGCACACACACACATACAAGCGCGCGCACACACATATCTACACACATTCTCTCTCTCTCCCCTCTTACTCACTCACACACTCGCTCGCTTACATATAAAGCTTACAGGGATGAATGCCATACCACCCCACCCAACTGCAGTGTCCCTGCCTCCCAACCATCATTACTGAACTACCATCCTCCTGTGTCTTTTTCCATACCGACTTTTTTTTTTTTTTTTTTTTTTCATGCTTGACCATTTTAAGCTCTGGTATAAAATGTATGGGTGACAGGATTGTCTGGATGTTTACTGTACAAATACCAAGTGACAGCTGCATATTATATGGCTCAGATTGTCTGGATGTTTACAAAGTACAAATACCAAGTGATAGCAATATATGGCTCACAGCTTGGTTGTCAAGATGTTTGCTTTGCATTTATATCAAGTGGCACTGACTGTGTGTATAGCTTTTAGCGACACCGTGCCAGGATACTCAGTGTGCAAACATCAGCCTGAAGTGACAGTATAGTATGGCTTGTCCGTCATGGTTAAGTGTGGACTGATAGTGCAGCAGGGGGTGGAGTGCTGTTTGTTGCATTAATGATGTGACGAAGTTCATTCCATGCCATAGGGCTCATGCAGGCTGAGTGCAGTGCCGTTGAAGAGCATGTGATCATCCTAATTATACAGGTCATTTGGTGTGGTCCCTTCCTCCGCCCACCCCATCCGAAAAGATTGTGTTGACTGTAGGTTTAAGAACGGGAGGTATAGTATAATTCACAAATGCACATCCATCAGTTTCCTTGTTTGTGAAGCTCATGACTTGTCTTTTTCCTTATTCCGTTAACAGCTAGCATGCATATGTTGGGTGAGGAGGGTGGTTAAAAGGGAAGGGGTGGTGGGTGGGAAGATCCGATGGAAAACAGGCAGGAACCAAGTTATCAGTCTGCCATTCATGAGTAACGAGCAAGCTGCAACTTGAGCCAGTCGCCCAGCTAATTAAAACTGAACTCTGGCCAGCCATCTTTTTCCAGATATTGCAGTACAGAAAAGAGCCACCTCCTGCATCTCTTTGTACTTTGTAAGCAAACTGACAGAAAGACAAAAAACATTTTATTTGAGACTGTTGGTGTCTGATGGAGACCCACAGTGGATTTATGAAGTTGAAAATGGTAATCTGATTTCAACATTATTTTGTCAGGCCTTAGTTCAGCTTAGTTTGACTGATAAGCCTGTTGGAGAAGGAAGGATGCCTCATGATGATAGGCAGTGATAATAACACATGCTTTTTAATCTTTATGATGCTAACTATCTGTCTCTGTCCATGTGTTTGTTTCTGTATGTGTGTGTGTGTGTGTGTGTGTGTGTGTGTGTGTGTGTGTGTGTGTGTGTGTGTGTGTGTGAATGCGCATGTGAAAGAGAGAGAGAAAGTGTGTGTGTGTGTGTGTGTGTGTGTGTGTGTGTGTGTGTGACTGTGAGTGCATGTGGGTGTGTTTAGAGAAGTATATGTTTGTTTCTTTGTACATTTTTTTTTCCAGTTTTGATAACATATGTTTGTAACTGTTGTGTGTGTGTGTGCAGATGCATGCATGCATGCTCAGAAGAAAATCCTCATTGTTGTGCTGCAGGTGACATCACCCAGAAGGGCTATGAGAAGAAGAAGGCACGGCTTTTGTCACCCTACTACACCAAACAGACACCTCATGAAAGTGAGCTAATTGTGTGCTTTATGTCTTTTGATATTTGGCATTTCAGTGTTGCTAAACCCAGGGCTCAAAATAGTGGAGCATCAGTCTATGGGTTGAGGGTTTGGGTCATTGATGGCTACTACAACAGTACAAGTTTACTAGTGTGGAGTGATTTCAGTATGTATTTCTCTGACTGTCCATCCTTTTACAATCCTCTAAGTAGTTTTGTGTCTCCAGATATCCCTCCATTACCCAGTGAGGAATTGAGCACCTCAAAGTATTGCCCCTTTATTCTGTTTGGAGATGACTACCACCAAATTCTGAGCAATTTCCCTTTACAGGAGATGAGCCCTTCAAAGTATTCCCCCCTTTACCATGTTTTGGGACAAGCACTTCCAAGTATTTCTCCCTTTGCCCTGTGAGGAGGTGAGCACCTCCAAATAATCCACATATATTCAGTGAGGAGATGAACACTTCCAAGTATTCCCTCTTTATTCAGTTAGGAGATGAAGACATCCAAGTATTTCCCTTTGTTCAGTGAGGAGATGAGCACCTTCAGGTATTCTCCCTTTGCCGTGTGAGGAGATGAGCAGTTCTAACATATTCTCCCTTCATCCGGTGAGGAGAATGCACTACCAATATTCCTCCCTTTGTCCTGTTAGGAGACAAGCACCTCTACAAGTTGCTCTTTGAGGAGATGAACTCATCCATGTATCCCCCCTTTACCCTGTTTGGGGATGAGCACCTTTCAGTCTTCACCCTTTACCCTGTGAGAAGATGAGCACATCCAAGTTTTCCCTGTTTACCCAAAGAGGAGATGAACAGTTCCAAGTCTTTTCCCCTGTACCTAAGATGGTGTGATGAGTAGCTGTACATTCCTATCTCCTGTTTTCTCTGCGAGATGTTGAGTGTGACAGTTACACCACCGTCTGTGCCTTCTGAGGTGATGAGCATCCAAATGTAACTCCAGATAGTTCCTCTTTTGCCCTGTGAGGATAGTATCATCTCTAGCTATATCCTCTTTATCCTAAGCATCGGTGAGTATGTCAAGTATTTCTCTTAACCATATAAGGACATTAGCACTTCCAAATATTCCCCCTTTAGGTTTTATGAGGAAATAACTCCTCCCGGTTCCCTCCCCCCTCCCCCTGCTTTTTCCTCCAGCACTCATCATTGACGATAATGTTTTGTGTGCCATGCAAGTGTCACTCACTAAGTCACTATGACTGATTGGTCAAAGGTGATTTATGTTGTTTACTTTGACGATAATGTTTTGTGTGTTCCATACAAGTGTCACACTCACTATGTCACTATGACTGATTGGTCAAAAGGTGATTTATGTTGTTTATTTTCATCAGTCAGTTTTACATTTATATAGGTTTTGTTATAAATCATAAAAGGAGAAATAAAAAAAGGAGGGGGGGGGGAGGGAATGAAAGGTCGTGTATACAAAAATTGATGATGTGCATTCCTGAAATTCTGGTGTGAAAGATGACAAAGCCACACAATAGATGGAGAGGTCAGTATGGCCATGGGTGAAGATCAAGCTGGCTAACAATACATTCATAGTTAAGAAGGAAACAGAGACCAATCAGGCTGTCTTCCTGTAAGTGCAAAATGGACTATGGACGGCCAACTTCCTGCGAAGGGCATTGTTCTGTGGGTTTTTCCTTTCAGTTATGTGTATTAGAATGTGTGTGTGTGTGTGTGTGTGTGTGTGTGTGTGTGTGTGTGTGTGTGTGATGTTTTATTTTTCTTGTTAATGTTCTTGTTGATATTGTACAAGGAACGGTGGACAGATTGATATTTTTTTTTCTTATTATTCCTTTAAAGCATGTATATTTGGTGAAAACATGATTATGCTGAAATAAATGCTTTGCTAAATAATGACTTGTTTTTTTTGTATAATTGAGGTATTATGAACAATCAAGAGTGATTGATACCAGCATAGGGAGTATCATAGGCTGAAACCCAAGTGACTCATAGTAGTTGAACTAGTTCTGACTAACAGCAAGAAATGTGTTTATCAAAATTACCTGTTAACTATTACTTTGGAATGCATTCCTGAACTGGTATTATGCTCATTTTGATAAAGAACAAAAGTTCATGTCGTATAGTGATCTAAATTGCACCAAGGGCATTTTCAGTTTAAACAAGTTCCTGTGCTGCATTGATTGATAGTTCTGTCATAAATCAGACGACGATTTTTGGATGGCCAGAATGTTATCAAGTCTTTCCCTGAGATGAGATACCCTGTTTCTTTAATTGTGGATTGTACAGTCACAGGAAAGATTCATCATTGATGAGGAATTTCCATCCTGTACACATGAGGGCTGTAAGTGTATCACTTCCTGAATTGGGAAGAAGTGTGTGAAGAGTGTAATTACATAGAGGACAACAGTGCACGGTCCTGAATCTACACACAATAGTTGTTTTTTTTTCCATAAGTGGTTTTAGTTAATGCTGATAAATGGGTGTCTTAGAACAAGGGGGTTAGGGCTGGTATTGACATGTAAGGAGATCTGACACAAGTGATCTTAGTGAATGCCAAAGGATTGATGGCTCAGGACAAGGGGGTTAACGCTGTAGTTTGTATTTACAGAGGTCTGACACATGTGGTTATAGTCAGTATCAGTGAACTTATCAGTGCCTCAGGCGCGGGGGTGGGGTGGGGGGAGTTAATACTGATTTTCACATTTACAGTAAAGAGGTCTTGTCACAAGTGGTGTTAATAAGGCTAATATTTTAGGGTACAGAAAGAGGTCCGACTCAAGTAGTTTTTAGATGAAGCTGATGGACATATGCTCAGGAAATGCTTTAAAGTTGAAAGAGATCATTTGATACTTGACTGGGCATCAAAACCATAGGTATTGAACTGAGGGATGGGAGATCCCTGTGATGTCATTTGATGGGAAAGCCTGTTGAAGGAAATGCTGGGAGGAGGTCCTAGAAGTGTCTGGAAGGCATATTACTCCACAAACACTCTGCTTCCTTTCTGCTTGTTCTAGTGATATGCACTGTGTAACAGACAAGTGGTTGCACCACCTGAACCCCAGGTCAAAACTTCCTTCAGTGGAGAGCAGAGTTGACCTCACATAACATTTCACCTGACTCAGTGTGAACACTGAAAAAAAAAAAAAAAAAAAAAAAGAAAAGAAAAACTCTGTGGCAGAATTGAAAGTTTTTCTCCACAAAAATTAGATTGTTTGGCAATGTCTGTCACAGAAGGGCGGGGACATTAACATGGGTTGAAGCTATAGATTTGTCCCAGCTCAGCAGCTTGTTAGTTGAATATAAGTTTATGTCTTAGAGCAAATGTCTGAATGACCTGAGCAAGTAGTAGGACATGGTCACTGTGTCTGTGTAAAAAGGCTTCAGTACACTGGGCATCTCATCAGTTAAGCTACAGCTAAGTTTAACTAATTCTCGAATTGTAGTTTAACCTATAATTTGACATTGATGGCAAGTGGTGCCCCTGTGTTGTCAGTGTTTGTTCTGAACAGAACTTTGGTAGTGAGCAGTCTCGGTTGTGTACACAAACCTGATGTAGCCTCTACCCCTGAGGGACAATCAGAGGTGATAAGATCAACCTTAAAACAGCTAATGGAGTGATGGCTATCGGCTGCCTATCTTGCCCTACACTGACCTCCTGTGTACAAAAGACGGGTGGGAAGTGGGGGTTGATATACACCTGTGTGCTCCTCACTCTTTTGTCATGGTATTCTCATCTTCAACTTCCTGGTCATGTTTTTCTTTACCTGATCTTTTCATATCATCTCTCTTGCATAGCAAGCCTCTGCCTTCCTCTTCACTTTGTTTTTAGATCTCGGCCATCTGTGCTATGTTGTTTCATACATTGTGAGAGTATCATAAAGAATCTTTCACTGTCCTGATCTTTTGCAGTATATCTTCTCATTGTGTTCTTGACAAAGACTCTGGAAATGAAAGGTCAATGAAATATTGCACTGGAGATGTGCAGCAACCTATATGCTGGGTGGATAGGAGAGGGGGGGGGGGGGGGGGGGGGGGGGAGAATATCCCATGGCCCTGACCTCTGACCTCAGGCATTTTGCACTGTGTCCCATGTGAGTATTGTCTGCACATAGAGCCCATGGCTCCTTGACATTTACAGAGTCTGTGCTGCCTGCAGCTGTCATGGGCATAGGGGGGAGGAGGGGGGGGGGGGGGACCTGCCCCCCCCTTTGACAGGGCACCGATGACAACTTGATCAGTCAGTGCACAGGGCGGAGAATATCAGACATGCAGGGTGCACCCACACAGTGTTGGGGAATGCATTCCCAGCCTGACAGTGCTAAACTTGTCTTTTTGCTTGGCCAGTCAGTGCTCCTCTGTAGACACCAGCATTCTGTCAGTGCTGTGTGGAGCAAACGGCTGTCTCCATTTTCCTGGGCATAACACAGTCACCATGACATGCTCTGCCATAGGCAGTGATCTGCTGGTCATTTTTATTGTTTAAACTGGTCCAGCAAACCACACAAAGGCAAATAGGTCACTCAGAGCCAATGGCCTGATCACATCAATCAGTAAATGTTGTGGTTTCGAACAGTGGTCCAGTTTCCCACCACCAGTGTCTGATGAAACAAGAACAGGTACACAGCTCTGGTGGCCAGTATTTCTGTCTG
>JADBJO010002031.1:117500-125000 GCA_016801955.1 Conus betulinus
AAAAACAAGTAGGCATGGAATCGACCTGCTCGCATGCTGGCAGCATCATTCAGGAGATGGTTGTCTGCTAGTAACTGTCATAGTTAATTTCTAATGAAGAATACTTACCTGCATGGGGGAAAAGAGAGAGAGAGAGAGAGAGAGAAATATGCATCGCTTTGACCCACTTCGAACTTCGATTTAGACTTAGAAATGTGGGCTACAGACCACCAGTTCTGCTCTGTAAGGAACAGTGTTGGTGTTACAGAAGGCACAGAGGTGGTGATAACTGTGTTGTTTTGTGATTGCACAGATAGGCATAGAGGTGGTGATAACTGTGTTGTTTTGTGATTGCACAGATAGGCATAGAGGTGGTGATAACTGTGTTGTTTTGTGATTGCACAGATAGGCACAGAGGTGGTGATAGCTGTGTTGTTTTGTGATTGCACAGATGGGCACAGAGGTGGTGATAATTGTGATGTGGTTGCACAGATTGGCGCAGAAGTGATAACTGTGATGTTTTGTGATTCCAGAAATTGGCATAGAGATAGTGATAACTGTGATATGATTGCACAGATTGGCACAAAGGTGGAGGTAATTGTGACATTTCATAATTCAAGAAATTGGCAAAGAGATCATAATAACTGTGATGTTTTGTGATTGCAAAGATTGAGACAGAGCAGTTATAAGGGTGATGTTTTGTGATTACAAAAATTCGCACAGAGATAGTTACAAGAATGATATTTTGATACTTGCAGAGATTTTCACAGAGGAAGTGGTGACTGATGACCAGGGACTGCACAGATTGGCACAGAAGTAGTAACAGGAGTGATGTTTTGTGGCAACAGATTGAGATTGGCACAGAAGTAGTAACAGGAGTGATGTTTTGTTGTGGCAACAGATTGGCACAGAAGTAGTAACAGGAGCGATGTTTTGTGGTAACAGATTGGCACAGAAGTAGTAACAGGAGCGATGTTTTGTGACAACAGATTGACACAGAAGTAGTAACAGGAGCGATGTTTTGTTGTTGCATAGATTGGCACAGAAGTAGTAACAGGAGTGATGTTTTGTTGTTGCATAGATTGGCACAGAAGTAGTAACAGGAGCAATGTTTTGTTGTTGCATAGATTGGCACAAAAGAAGTAACAGGAGCGATGTTTTGTTGTTGCATAGATTGGCACAGAAGTAGTAACAGGAGTGATGTTTTGTGATTGGCACAGTAGTAACAGGAATTATGTTTTGTGGTAACAGGCGGCACAGAAAAAGTAACAGGAGTGATGTTTTGTGGTTGCATAGATTAGCACAGAAGTAGTAACAGGAGATGTTTTGTGATTGGCACAGAAGTAGTAACAGGAGTGATGTTTTGTGGTTGCATAGATTTGCAGAGAAGTAGGAACAGGATCGATGTGTTGTGGCAACAAATTGGCACAGAAGTAGTAACAGGAGTGATGTTTTGCTGTTGCAGAGATCCGCACCGAGGCAGTGATGCAAGCCCTTGCCATGCACAACAACAAGCGACCAGTCATGCTGCCCTCCAAGAGGACCTCCGTTAACTACCAGGGTCAGGGTCGACGGGAGCGGCAGGGTAAGTGAACTCGGTGACGACACTAGTAAAAGTAATCTCGGCTCTTTGCTGTAACTGTTTTGATTGTTATTTAAAGAGTCAACAGACTTTCAGAAAATGACAAACGCATTCAAACTATGCTTGATATGAAAATTTATAAAGTTCATTCTTTATATTTCCTATTATAAATTTCTGCATATTGATGAAAATTATATAATAAATGTTCAAACAAAAAAATGGTGAAAGGTAAATGTGGTCACCTTAGAATGTTTGTGCCGTCCGTCAGCAAATGCTGTTGGAAGAAGCAGCTGATTCTGCTGCAAGGAAATGTTCAGGTAGAATAAAAAAAGGTTTATCGTCAGATCCTCTGCCTGTCAGTTGCTCATTGCCTCTTGCAATGAGTATTGCTTTCACTCCACCATCAACCTCAGAGCAGTCTCAAAACAAACAACAGCATTGGAAAGATACTTGTTGTTGGTCTGTCAGAAAGCACTCAAAAAAATTTAAATCATCAAGCAAATAGCGCGCATAGTTTCCTCATGATTGAACCTTGCATTAATTTTGTATGAGAGAAAAAAATTTTTTTTTTTTCACGTTCTGCAGAGCTCAACATTGGGCACATAACAGTTTTTGAGTGAAGAGCCAACATATAAGCTTCGGCACACCACCATCAAGTTGATACGCTTGAACCTGTTTTAAAAAAAGCAGCTCTCACATATTCTATCTTTGAGAAATACAGGCAGTGTGTGTGTGTGTGTGTGTGTGTGTGTGTGTGTGTGTGTGTGTGTGTGTTTTGTGTGTGTCCTGTCTTTTGCTTTTGCCAGCCTATGTTGTGTTATTGAGACAGTTTGCTGGGACAACTTGAATTTATACAGTATTACTCAAGTTTCTTGCTATGACAGGCTTCTGTGTTTGGCGTTGTTCAGATTCTTCATCAGATGATGACAGCGTGTTTGACGAGGAACAGCTGCGAGGATTCCAGCGAGGGGGTGGAGCACGGGACAGTGGAGCCTCCTCCTCCTCCGTGTCGGACCAAGGCCAGGGGGCCTCCCCCTTCCACCTGGCCGGTTCCGCCGCCGGAGGTGGGGCTGGAGGGGCGGAAAGGCCGCGCTCCCAGCACTACGTTAACTATGCCATTCCTGGCAACACGGCTCGCCACGCTCTGGCCGATGTCATGCAGCATGCACAAAACACCCGACATTGTGAGTCTTTGGGGCTGATCTCGGTCTGGTTTTGTGTCTGGGTATGATCCCTGTTTCACTTACATTGACTTGTGTTAGGTCTTGTGATTTCTAAAGTTACAGCAGGTTGACGAATAAGAAGATCCCAAGTTTTACCATGTTTATGTGGTGAATTTGAAGTAAAGCAATTGATATCTTTCTGTAGCTGCATGGTGGGTTTTTTTGTTTGTAACCAGTGTTACTGTGTGAGAAAAAAGGTATGGTGGTTAACTAGAATTCCATAGCTTCAGGTTTTACCAGTCACTTTGGGATACATAAAATAAGGCAGCTGACATGCACCTCGGGATCTTAAGGTTTGCCATTTTTACATTTTTTAGACATGTAAGATAAGGCAGGCGGCATATAACTATCTAGCTTTAAGGTTTACTTCTGTTACAATGTGAGACATTCAAAGTAAAGCAATGCTTCTGCACTCTAGGTTTTAGTAGAGTTACCTTTTGAGACCTGTAAAGTAAGGTCATTAGTGAGACATATAAAATAAGGCCGTTGATGTGGGGAATAGAAAGACTGCCATGAATGAAAGACATGTCCCTAAAAGTTTTCGCTATGAGGACGTAAAACTCAACTATTTCGATGGGGGATAGATCAAAGTGTGCAGTGTGTTTCTCTATAAATTTCATCCAGCTAAAGCCAGAGGAAGAGTGGAAAGAAGCGATAGGTCCTGGTTGTGTGCTCTGATCTGGTGTAGGAGCACTAGTGACTCCACTGGTAAGGTCATGATTACTGGAGAGTTCAGTTGAACATAATGAAAGAGGTGACCTCCTCGGATATTGTGAAATGTTTGAGCTGATACCGGTCTTCTGGCCTGACTTTGAAGACTGAATGCACAGTGGGCTGAGGAAGGAAGAAAGAGAAGAAAAGAGGTGATGAAGACATGGTGTCAGTCCATCACAGTGGCTCATAACTGCCTGACCATAGTCCAGTGAGTACAGGCAGAGAGGTCTTGATGTAACTGTGTGCTCACACCCTGCAAGATTTTGAACTTCACCAGGCGGTAGTGCCTTGTCTTTGACTCCCTGTGATCTTTGGATGCACCTCAACCGTTTGATTTTGCTTTTTTTTTTTTTTTTTTTTTTTTTTTCCTTCTGACATTTAATCAGCAGAACGGCAAAGGTGGTCACTATTGATAAGCACATTGATTAATGGATTTGGATTGTTTGATGAATACAGTCTGTAGCATGACAGTGGTGTTTTTACGAGTCTGTTGGTGCCATGGACATGGAACTCCAGCTGACCACCAGTCTGTCAGGGATATGACACACCATGGATCACGGGATGCTGATGTAGGTCTGCCATGTGTCTGTGTTCAGCAGCCCATGACATATCCCTGATGTGACTGACGTAGGTCTGCCCTGTGTCTGTCTTCAGCAGCCCATGACATATCCCTGATGTAACTGATGTAGGTCTGCCATGTGTCTTGTGTCCAGCAGCCCATGACATATCCCTGATATGACTGACGTAGGTCTGCCATGTGTCTGTCTTCAGCAGCCCATGACATATCCTTGAAATGACTGACGTAGGTCTGCCATGTGTCTTGTGTCCAGCAGCCCATGACATATCCCTGATGTGACTGACGTAGGTCTGCCATGTGTCTGTGTCCAGCAGCCCATGACATATCCCTGATGTGATGACGTAGGTCTGCCATGTGTCTTGTGTCCAGCAGCTCATCACATATCCCAGCCCCCTGATGTGACCAACAACGCCAAGACCACCCGGCAGGCCGACCGTGTGGGCCGCTACAACCCGTCCTCCGTCCGCGTCACCGCCACAGGCATCACTGCCGGCATGGGGGCTGACGATGGTAGGGAGCTGCTGCTGCCTGTGCTGTGTTCTTTGTGTTACACATACAGGTTGTAGTGTGGTGGTGGTGGTATACTGTATTGTGTGCTGTCTGCATAGCACACACAGATCATAATGGTTTGTTGTTGTTTTATGTGTTACGTGATTGTGATTTTTGTCGTGTATGCCGTTCCTTATATTGTCCTGGTTGTGTGTTGCCATACCTTTACTCATATTTCTTGTGTTTACTGGTTCTGTTTGGGTAGAAGAGTTCTCTATGGTGTGAAATTTGGCCATTGTATGTCGCCTCATTACATCATTTTAAGATGGTGGTATAAAGGATTGTTTTGTCTCTGTCATGTATGGCTAAAATGATAGTGAGTTCTGCGTATACTGCACAAGTAGTGGTGTGGTGTGAAATGTTCAGGTTACTTATCATTTGTCAAAAAATTAGATGAAGGTTGTTAAGCCAAAAATGTGTTTTCATCCAACTATTGTGATGAATCAGAATCCATTTTTAAAGACCATCCTGAGAGCTTAATCACAGCAGCTGGCTCTGTGGAATGGACTACAGAAGTGTGCATTTAGTCATTACATCACATTACACATGGACTGTCTCTTTTTCACACACACACACACACACACACACACACACACACACACACACACACACACACACACACACACACACACACACACACACGCACACACACACACACACACAAAAACCATCACACTCACCCAGACACACACACACACACATACACACACATATGCACACACGCACGCACACACGCACGCACACATGCACACACACACACACACGACACAGACCCAGACAGGTGTGACATGATGATGACTGGTATATGCTGACAGCCCCCGCCCATGGCAAGGTGTCAGCCAAGATTCAGCAGCTGCTCAACACCCTCAAACGACCTAAGAGGAAACCCTTACCCGAGTACTTTGTGGATGAGGCCGATGCCACCTTGGAGAGTAAGCCACTTTCTTTGCTTCTTCATCTGAACTCCAGTCACCTCTTTCTGTGAATGGACAACAACAAAAAATGGAAAGCGCACAAAGCGAAAGTTCAAAGTAATGTTTATTTAACATTACAGTAGGACATAGACAAGTGAATTTTTCAACAATGGTATCATCATCAGATAAACACACCGTAGGACATAGACAAGTGAATTTTTCAACAATGATATCATCATCAAATAACATACCGTAGGACATAGACAAGTGAATTTTTTCAACAATGATATCATCATCAAATAACATACTGTAGGACATAGACAAGTGAATTTTTCAACAATGATAGCTTCATCAGATAACAAACAGTGGGACATAGACAAGTGAATTTTTCAATGATATCTTTATCAGATAACAAACAGTGGGACATAGACAAGTGAAATCTTCAAGAAATAATCTTCACTAGATGTGGCAAGGAACAGACATAAAACAAACAGTTCTTGCCAGACGGCTGCCAGTGGCAGAATGGCCATGTAAAAAAAAAGGGGAAGAAATGAAGAAATGAGGACAAGTCAGAGATGGAAAAGAGGTTCAGAGAGAGGGAGGGGGGGGGGGGGGGGGGGGGGGGGGGCAAGGGAGGGGGGGAAGGGGGATGGGCTTGGAGAAAGAGAGGCTGTAAGAAGTGAGCTTGATAATTTCTGTCACAACAAATGTTTGGCAAAGGGTTGGTGTTTGATGGCAGTGTGTGAGGAATTCAGACACAAGATGACCTTTAACCCTCTTCAGTATGCACTTACCTGAGTTTAGTTATGCTGAAAACCATCGGCAAGATAAGTAACTCCGTAATTTGAACATGGTTACCCAATTTAAAAATTGATTTAAAAGAGAGGAAAGGAAATAATTAAATGAAAATAATTTTTTAAATTCCTACGAATATGTACGTTGCTATACACAAGTTTGAAGAATGTCACATGAGCCATTTACTCGGGGAAAAAAAATCTTCTTCATCAGAACTTTATTCTGAATCGTCGTTCATATCTCGAACCTCATCCCAGTCGAAATCTAGGTCACTCTAAGCTTCATTACCCAGCACTTTCACTAAGTCTTATGCTGTAAATCCTACAAATCACAGTATCTTCATCACTAAATGTCATTATAGAATGGCAGAAATCAAGGTTAGCCATGGTGAAAAAAGAGCATTTCGACCACAAACTTTAAAAAAATTCGTAACTCGAGAACTACGGCACGTATCAACTCGCGTTTTTTTTGCAAACGGAAGTAAATGGCTACAGGAAGAAGGAAGTCACGTTCTTGCGAGACTTCCTTTTCTACGAGAAACATGGTGACGCCCATTTTTGCCACGTGTTTTACTGGGCGCTGGCAGGCGCTCAGCCTTTTGGCTGTGTAATTTCTGGTTGGGCGCTAGCGGGCGCGCGCTTGTCAAGAGAGTTAATATATGTTGAAAAGAAGGGGAGGAAAGGGTCCGTCACCTCAAAGGGCCAGCCAAGGTCTGACCCAAGAGTAGGTTCCCCTATTCCTGCACTAAGGGGTGTGAGGTAGAAAATGGAAGATATTTTTGAAAAAACATCTTTCAGTCTCCTCAGTATTCATGTTTCTGTGAATGGACAACACAGATTGACTGTGGGGAAACGAGTTCCGCTAAAATGAAAAGGCAGTGAGCGAGTCACAAGGTGAAAGAAAATAAAATTTAGTCGTGGGAAAATGTTAGAGGAGATGAAGAGACAGAGGAAACCAGGTATGGTGGTGTGCTGTCCGTGATGGGCCATATAGTGAAGGGGAGTGAACATGACTGGCTGGTGAAGGATGGGGAAAAAGGGCAAGCTGGCCTGGGGGTTAGTTTTGCACAGCATCAGTTAAAAAATAAATTGTGCTGTGTTAAGTCATTGCTTGATTATACCAATAAAATCCACTCAAGTCAGAAATTTCCAGCTTTGGTTGTCTGTG
>JADBJO010002031.1:130000-262500 GCA_016801955.1 Conus betulinus
CTGTGTCAGTGTCCCGTCTGCGCCACCCCCCCTCCCCCTGTGTCCCTATCATGTCTGTCCTGTGTCCCTATCATGTCTGCCCTGTCTCCCTGTCATGTCTGCCCTTGCCTGTGTCCCTGTCATGTTTGCCCTTGCCTGTGTCCCTGTCATGTCTGCCCTGTGTCCCTGTCATGTCTGCCCTCGCCTGTGTCCCTGTCATGTTTGCCCTTGCCTGTGTCCCTGTCATGTCTGCCCTGTGTCCCTGTCATGTCTGCCCTCACCTGTGTCCCTGTCATGTTTGCCCTTGCCTGTGTCCCTGTCATGTCTGCCTTCGCCTGTGTCCCTGTCATGTTTGCCCTTGCCTGTGTCCCTGTCATGTCTGCCCTGTGCCCCTGTCATGTCTGTGTGTCTCTGTCATGTCTGCCCTGTGTCTCTATCATCGCTGTCCTGTGTCTCTGTCATGTCTGTCCTGTGTCTCTGTCATGTCTGTCCTGTGCCTCTATCATGTCTGTCCTGTGTCTCTATCATGTCTGCCCTGTGTCCCTGTCATGTCTGTCCTGTGTCTCTATCATGTCTGTCCTGTGTCTCTATCATGTCTGTCCTGTGTCCCTGTTATGTCTGTCCTGTGTCTCTGTCATGTCTGTCCTGTGTCTCTATCATGTCTGCCCTGTGTCCCTGTCATGTCTGTCCTGTGTCTCTATCATGTCTGTCCTGTGTCTCTATCATGTCTGTCCTGTGTCTCTGTCATGTCTGTCCTGTGTCTCTATCATGTCTGCCCTGTGTCCCTGTCATGTCTGTCCTGTGTCTCTATCATGTCTGTCCTGTGTCTCTATCATGTCTGTCCTGTGTCTCTATCATGTCTGCCCTGTGTCCCTGTCATGTCTGTCCTGTGTCTCTATCATATCTGTCCCTGTGTCTCTGTCATGTCTGTCCTGTGTCTCTGTCATGTCTGCCCTGTGTCCCTGTCATGTCTGTCCTGTGTCTCTATCATGTCTGTCCTGTGTCTCTATCATGTCTGTCCAGTGTCTCTGTCATGTCTGTCCAGCGTCTCTATCATGTCTGTCCTGTGTCTCTATCATGTCCGTCCTGTGTCTCTATCATGTCTGTCCTGTGTCTCTATCATATCTGTCCTGTGTCTCTGTCATGTCTGTCCTGTGTCTCTGTCATGTCTGCCCTGTGTCCCTGTCATGTCTGTCCTGTGTCTCTATCATGTCTGTCCTGTGTCCCTGTCATGTCTGTCCTGTGTCTCTGTCATGTCTGTCCTGTGTCTCTATCATGTCTGTCCTGTGTCCCTGTCATGTCTGTCCTGTGTCTCTATCATGTCTGTCCTGTGTCTCTATCATGTCTGTCCTGTGTCTCTGTCATGTCTGTCCTGTGTCTCTATCATGTCTGCCCTGTGTCCCTGTCATGTCTGTCCTGTGTCTCTATCATGTCTGTCCTGTGTCTCTATCATGTCTGTCCTGTGTCTCTATCATGTCTGCCCTGTGTCCCTGTCATGTCTGTCCTGTGTCTCTATCATATCTGTCCTGTGTCTCTGTCATGTCTGCCCTGTGTCTCTGTCATGTCTGCCCTGTGTCCCTGTCATGTCTGTCCTGTGTCTCTATCATGTCTGTCCTGTGTCTCTATCATGTCTGTCCAGTGTCTCTGTCATGTCTGTCAGCGTCTCTATCATGTCTGTCCTGTGTCTCTATCATGTCCCGTCCTGTGTCTCTATCATGTCTGTCCTGTGTCTCTATCATATCTGTCCTGTGTCTCTGTCATGTCTGTCCTGTGTCTCTGTCATGTCTGTCCTGTGTCCCTATCATGTCTGTCCTGTCTGTCTATCATGTCTGTCCTGTGTCTCTGCCATGTCTGTCCTGTGTCTCTATCATGTCTGTCCAGTGTCTCTATCATGTCTGCCCTGTGTCCCTGTCATGTCTGCCCTGTGTCTCTATCATGTCTGCCCTGTGTCTCTATCATGTCTGTCCTGTGTCTCTGTCATGTCTGTCCTGTGTCTCTGTCATGTCTGCCCTGTGTCTCTATCATGTCTGTCCTGTGTCCCTGTCATGATCTGCCCCTGTGTCTCTATCATGTCTGCCCTGTGTCTCTATCATGTCTGTCCTGTGTCTCTGTCATGTCTGCCCTGTGTCTCTATCATGTCTGCCGTGTGGCCCCTGTCATGTCTGCCCTGTGTCTCTGTCATGTCTGCCCTGTGTCTCTATCATGTCTGTCCTGTGTCTCTATCATGTCTGTCCTGTGTCTCTATCATGTCTGTCCAGTGTCCCTATCATGTCTGCCCTCCCTCAGTGATGTTTGCTCATGGTCTGTGTCCCTCCAAACAGTCCTTGTGATTGCATTATTTCAGTGTGGTTTGAACAATGATGGGAAAATGATGGTCTTACTGATCATCTTGCCAAGAATACCACAAAAGCTGTCAAGATCGTCCATCCCTTTCACACATCTCTGACCCAAAGTTCACAGTAAAAAAACACAAAATATGCGCATTGACGATAAATGTTTTCAGATCTGTCTAAACCTAAAAGAATTTCTACCGTCTGTCACTGGTGCCCCTAAGAAGTTTCATCCTGATAGCTCACAGGCCACTCCGTACATATGCATTGCGTGGTTGTTTCAGTATGGGCTGAACAAGGATGGGAGTACAGTGGGCGTCACCTCCACACGCAACACCATGCTGTGCCATTGTCGCACCCTGACTGTGGCAGCCACTACACACACAGAAGGTTTGTACAAAACAAAACTTAAAAAGAAAAAAAAATGTGCCTGACTGATTTTAATAACAAAATTCCTATGTACGTAGATTAACGCAGTCCATCCATACATTCATAGATTACACACTCATGTATCATTAACATGCGCATTCATGGTATGCTTGTCTAACATTATGATGTGTACCCCTTCTTTATGGATGATCTGTGATGAAGAAAATGTTCTGCAGTCAGGTTAACATCGCCACCAGCAGTAAAGTCATCATGGTTTCTCTTCACACAAAGTAAATCAAAGCATGAACTGTCAGATGTCAGAAAAAAATATTCTGTAGAAATATAACTATGAAAGGATGATGATTTCGTTTAAGGTAGAAACATTACTGTTAGTGTCTGTTTGTCACAGTTTTACATATTCAGCAGATACCATGTATCCTGTGTTTGTCTGTTAACAGTCGTCTGCTTTTTGTTTATTGTAATTTTTTAATTCGTTCATGGTCATTAGCATTATTCTCACAATGCACATTCAGGCTCCCTTTTCACAGCCATATTCTGGATTGTCTCGCTGTCCTGACACTGGCAATCCACAGGAAGCAGTCAGCATCAAGGTATCATGAAACAACCCACCAGAGGAGACACTGCACTGTTGAACCTCTGTAGTGGTGTTCCCTGGTGCCTGTTCAGATCCAACATACACATAACGCCACTTACTAAGCCCTTTATTGACTACAGTAATAGCTTTTAAGTGCAGTGCCAGCGTGAGAGACTGTGCACCTGTGAGAAGATGCCACCATGTCCATCCAGTGACAGTCTCCTTGAATTTCCTGATGCCGATGACCTCAACACAGTTCACTATGAGCACAGACATGGAAAAAAAAAAGGAAATTGAGGTCACTACCAGAGAGTGTGGCATCATGGACCACAGAATAAGTAATATTTCCATAATACTTCCATCCTGATCGGAGACTACATGACAGAGCTGTACCCTATGCCTGCTTTTGCAGTAATAGGCATCAGCCTCATCCAAGAGATACAGACACCAGAAGTTTTGATCAGGAAATTTGTGCAACAGTGGTAGAGATGAATCCATCAAGTGAACGAAACTCAATTGTATGGCCACATTCTTCATGGTGGGAGCTGAATGGTGTTGAACAATCCCGCCAGTAAAGGGCTCTGATGGGAATTGAATTCACAACCTCTCAGTCCACAGTGCCTGTTAGTAACCACTGCACCATGGTGGCTGGTGTACTGAGCACAGTTCAGATCATGCAGCAGTGCACATTCTCTTTGTCGGCCTGCTTATAGTGCTGAGACCGCAAGGAAGGGAGATTAGCTGGCCCCTCTCAACTGACATGGCTGTGGAAGGTTAGCCTATCCAGCAAATAATGTTTATCCAGTGTTATTCTGCTCAAAGCGATTTCTGTAGCACAGTGTAACGTGTCCAGCAAGAGGCATGGATCCAGTGTCATCCTGTTCACAATAGTCAGCTCAGCACCATATGACATAGCCAGCATTTTAGACAGATTCGAGGCATTGCTTGTTTTTAAATGGTAATAAATTTTGTGCACTAGCTCGGTTGTATTTTAGCGAAGGTTGAGAGGTGTTTACTCAACTGGTTTGGTATCAGAGTGTATCTGTTTGCAGGTGAAGTGATGGTGTGTGTTAGATTTCAAACGGGAGGTGGGTTTGTGGCACGGCATTTTGTGTGTAAGTATATTTTCATTTCTTTACAACAACTAAAAAAAACAAACAAACTTAAAAGCAGTGAACAGGAACAAAAACTTCTGCACTTCAGAAAACAAAAGGTTTATGATTTTAGGCAGATGGTGGTGGTTCTCATGTGAAACTATGCGTCAGGACTGGTGTTGTCCCAAGATAGGTTATCTGCTGTTAGGTCAGGGGGAGAGCACTGAAACAGATTAGTTGTTGTCTCTTCCTCTGAAAGTAAGGGTACTTGTTTTTCATTGAATGTTTAAACCCTCCTAATCTGATTTAGATAGGATTTCAGATGGTGAATAACAATCCAATGCAAACAGATCCTGGAAAGTTCAAGAGAGTAGACAGAAATTACCAGTTATGACATCTCTCCTGAATTATCTATTTGATTTGATAGAAGGCAGAGTATATGCTGCAGGGAAATGTTTCAGTACTGACACATTGCACAAAATGTCCTCCTTTTATGAAACTTTACCTCTCTCTTTCACCTCCCAGTAAAAACTTCTGTAAAGTGTTTAACTTATTGAAAGAAGTTTCACTGATTGTAAAGAATGGCCAGGCTGAAAGTTTTCCACTTGAGTTCAGACATCAGCCATTTGGAAAATGCCTAAAACAAAGGAATTCCTTACTTTGCTGGGGAGATGGGAACAGGTGTAGAAAAAAGAATCATTTAAATGTTTCTGAAAAAACACAGAAAAAGTTTCATACTTTTGTGAGTGTTTTTGTGTTGCTGATTTTGAATGTTTCAGATTTTCATTGTTGATATGTTTTCTTTTTTGTTACTTGTGAGTGTTTGTTTATTACCCTTTGAGTTGAAGGTTTAGAATTTGAGAGAAGATATATGAAAGCAGATCAAGGTTTCATTGCTGTCCTATTTGATGTAAATACTGTTTCAGTAACTTTTTCTTGACAATTTTCACATGTTAAGGGAAGAAAAACTGCTATCAAGGCTATGTTCTTGCGCCATATTTGAAGCAGTGTATGGCCTTCAAGAGGCTACTAAAGTGCATGAAAAGTAATTTTTCTTTGCCCCCCATCCTTCCCTCTAGAATTCCGAAGCAGGCGGTTGCTCCTGCGTCCTAGGAGGGCATTGCAGGCATTTTGACCCCAGCCCCATTTTTTTCTATATGGGAATGTTCACTCATTGAATGGTAATATATGATGAAGACATGAATGCTGCAAGCCTACAAGGTTGTGACATGTGTCTGATATGTGTGTGTGTACACATGTGTGTGTGTGCAGAGTGTGTTCAATGGAATGCACACCATCTTCATCCCCTACTCTCTGATGAAAGTGGACCCTGCCTCGTGGATGAAGATGGTGACAAAGTACAAAGGTAAGCCTACGCCACATTCTCTCTCTCTCTCCTTCTGTATGATCTTTCCATCTGCCTGTCTCTATCTGTGTATGTAGATTGATTGCTCATTTGATTCATGCTTTCTGTAGCATATTGGCTGGTCATTTTATTTGTTTTCTTTCTTTTGTTCATGTTTTCAGATTTTTTTTTTTAACCTTTCCTGTTTGATGATAGGCAGTGGTTGGTTTGGGTTGATAGAGAGGCTATGTTACTGTGTGTCTGTCAGTCTTGTAAGTACTGTGTATCTGTCAGTCTCCTTGTTACATTCATGTGTATATACCAGTGTTCTTTTATTACACAGTGTCTATTGGTTTTCTTTTAGTGTTGCCAATGTCTTTGTTAATTCTCTCTGTGTTTGTAAGTCCTCTTAACTAATTGCGTATCTATCGGTTCCTTTTAGTGTTGTCAGTGTCTTTGTGAAGTCTGTCTGTGAGTCCTTTGACCTAATTGTTTATCAGAGGAGGGTGAAGGAGGGGCCAGTGTGGGTATCAGTGGTGAGGGGATTGAAGATGATGAACAGTCTGGGTGAAGTGAAGGGTGAATGTTTCAGCGTCGGTGGCGGTGGTGAAGTCGAGGGACATGCATTGGGGTCTGTTGGCGCAGAAAGACCACAAAGACATCAACTTCACCTCCCTCCGCCTCCTGCTTATTGCTGATGGGGCCAACCCATGTGAGTACACCCAACATTGAGTTCTGCTGTTCCCAGCTCGTATCTGTGCTGTTACTTTTTTCTCACCATGGCCCATTTTCACTGCATAGAAAACACAGCTTCGCCTAGGCTTGTTCTGTTGCTCTTAGCCCCTAGGGAGCAATAGGTATCATGTCATCGTGAAACTACCTGCCACAGTAGACACTGCACTGCTGCTGTGCCACTTTGGTCATGTTCAGTGATGTTTGTTCTGACATTTGTAGGCCACGGTAGGTAAGCCATGCCAGACTGACCACTGACAACGTTTGTAACAAAGTATTAGTTTGAAATTGATGCAGTTCCTCCATTAAGTCTTCTTTGAGCCAGCCTACATGTGTCCTTTATTGACTTGAAAGATCAGTCAATGCGAGTCATTAGTTTTGCTACAGGGATAACTTGTCCGAGTCAAGTATTTGGTTTTTAAACACAAAATAAAGTGAGTTGTCAGTTTACTTATGGAACCAAACCACAAGAGTCCTGTTTTAATGATAGAATCTCCTCTTCGGACCAGTCCGTACAGTATCAAGAAATAAAGGAAAAAGATAGATGTGAGAAATCTTTAGGTTTGATGGGTTTCCATGTCCTGTCATGTTGTCAGGCTGGAATGTCACTGACACTGAGTTGTTGTGTGACAGGGTCCCTGACTTCCTGTGATTCATTCCTAAGTGCTTTCCAGTCCAAGGGCCTTCGTCCAGAGGCCATCTGTCCTTGTGCCAACTCTTCTGAGGCCCTCACAGTCTCCATACGAAGGTACCGTCACACTGTCATGAAGTCATCACCTTTATGAAGTCATCGCCATTCAAAAAACAAAACAAAACAAAACAGAACAAAACACAATAAAATGTGGTATGATCATTCCCAAGTAAAAAATAGAGCCATTTTGTCACCATGTTTGTCTTGAGTTCATCAAATATCATTGCTATTTCTGATCAGAGGAACGAAGAAAATGCTTCCAAACGTGCCAGGGGTCTTTCTTTTAATCTTTGTACATTCTGTCATACATTGTGCATGTGTTTGTTTACACTTCGCTTTTCCATTTTCTGTGTCTCTTTTAACAATATTTTCTAGCTTCCTAAATTGATTTTATCTGATAGTGACAATTCATTTAATCAAGATTTTGGTGTTTGTGAGATTTGTCTGAATTGCTGATGGTACATACCATCTGTTTAGGACAGCTAGTTGTGGTTAAGACCAACTTCAGCTGGCCTACTTATAAGATAAAAAGTAGAAACACAGGTTCATGACACATGCTATAACCAATACACTGTATTTACCATAGTGAAAGAACAGATACCATGCAGTGGATGAAAGGGGCATATGCTATGCATCATGCCTTCAAGTACTATCGGAGTCATGGTATGACTTTGTGCATGTCTTCATTGTTCTTCGCGAAATGCATTTTAAGTCATTGATTCACAGACACTGTTGTTTTTAATGATTTCTGCATTTTTGTCGTGCGACATTAAATGACTTGCATTCTTTGCTGGAGATGAAAGAAATCCCTTTATTTGGGCTTCATTGACAAGTATGAAGATGAATGAAACATCAAGAATGAAGGTTAGCTGTTGTTAGCCTTGGACTTGAACCACATGGCTGACCAGACAAGAGCAGCAGCAGTTATGCCCCCTGTCGCTGTACTGAAGGAGGATAGTCTGGTTTTGTGTGATGCAATAGGTGAATTCCGAAAGTTCTTCCTACCAATCACAGGGAAGTTTACAGAATTTAGCAAATCATGTAGCCTGGTATATATGTATATGTTCATTGACAAAAAATACAGAAATGAAGATTAAACATTCTAGTTTTAAATTAATCATCTTTCTATTTAAAGTCCACTGATTGGTAGGAAGAGTGATCAGAATTTTTGAAATTAAAAAATCATTGACTGTGGTGTGCTATATTTAACTCTGTCATGGACTGGTGCTGCAGGCCAGGCAAGAGCAGCAGCAGTGCCACAGGGCGGGGCATCCTGTCCATGCAGGGTCTGAGCTATGGGGTGGTTAGAGTGGACAACGAGAACAGTCTGACCTCGCTCACCCTGCAGGACTGCGGCCAGGTCATGCCTGGAGGTCAGTGCACACATGCACGCACACACACACACACACACACACACACACACAGTGAGACACACACACACACACACACACACACACACACACACACATACATCCCACACACACGCATGCGCACACACACACACACACACACACACACACACACACACACACACACACACACACACACACACACACACACACACACACACACACACACACACACACACACACACACACACACACACATATATGTATACACACACAAATGCCCACACATGTGCATGCACACACACACACACACACACACACACACACACATAATCTCATGCACACTCACTCACAGAGGGGGATAAAGAAGTTACGGGAGAAGAGAATGATAACAGAAGTGTTTTCCCCTATTCTAAGAACACCACTGAAATCCTGAGACTTGCCTTGCCCCTCAGCGCTGATGGTGGTGATCAAGCTGGACGGCGCTCCTTACCTGTGCAAGACGGACGAGGTGGGGGAGCTGTGCGTGTGTTCGGGCTACACCGGCACCAGCTACTGGGGCCTGCAGGGTATCACCATCACCACCTTCCAGGTGCAGCCCCTCATGGCCGACGGCAGGGTGCTGGGTGACAAGCTCTACGTCAGGACCGGCCTCATCGGCTTCCTGGGCCCCGTGAGTGGACGACGGTGTCAGGAAGGATGCGGGTGTGGCTTGATGCAGGGGAGCTAGGGAATTGTGGGAATCGTGTGTGTTTATGCTGTGATGTTAGCGGGTGATCCAGCCTTGTCTTGCATAGGAAATGTTTGTGTTTGGATAGATTCCTGCTTTAAGACAAATGGCTGATGACCCCCCGCCCCGCCTTTTCCCTTTTTTGCTTTTGTTTGTTTGGTTTTTGTTGCAGAGAGAAGAGCGGATGTGTTTGAAGAAGGATAAACCTATTACAAGTAAAAAAAGAAAGAATAAAAGAAGTGTGCTTGAAGAAAGATAGATCTAGTACAAGCAAAAAAGAAAGACTAAAAGAAAAAAAAAAAAAGACATTTTGAAGTAGTTTGTGTGTTTGTAGGTAATTAAGCTCTTAATTGTGAAATAGCCAGGGACACTGTTATCGCGGCAAACATCAAGACAGTTGATTTGATCAGAACTGAAGTTCTTTATGAGAAATTTGCTAGGTTACTGTCTGGAATGGAGGAGGATTCTGTGGAGAATAGATGGAAACAGGCCTGACTGCAAGAGAAGGGTGAAAAGTGGTGCAAGAAATTTAATGACTTGGACACTAATTTTTGTGTACCATGTAGCAAGAAATGGGACAAGTTTGTTAGCAATCCCATGCTTCTTTTTTTTTTTTTTTTTTTTTATTTGTGCAGGTTTAAAGAGATGTGTTTGTGAAGTATTGGCATTGCAGTTTTTACAGAGAGAGTTACATGTGAAGTGTTGTCACTGTGATATTACAGAAAGTTGTGATTGAAGTGTTGTCATTGCAGGTTTTTAGAAGGAATTGTATGTGAAGTGTTGTCATTGTAGATTACAGAGAGTTGTATGTGAAATGTTGCCATTGTAGATTGTACAGAGTTGTAAGTTAAATGTTGTCATTGTAGATTTTACAGAGAGTTGTATGTGAAGTGTAGACATTGCAGATTTTACAGAGAGAGTTGTATGTGAAGTGTGGGCATTGCAGATTTTACAGAGTTGTATGTGAAGTGTGGGGGCTTGCAGATTTTACAGAGAGTTGTATGTGAAGTGTAGACATCGCAGATTTTACAGAGAGTTGTATGTGAAGTGTGGACATTGCAGATTTTACAGAGAGTTGTATGTGAAGTGTGGTCATCGCAGATTTTATGGAGAGTTGTATGTGAAGTATAGACATCGCAGATTTTACGGAGAGTTGTATGTGAAGTGTGGGCATTGCAGGGTGGACTGGTGTGTTTGTGTGTGGGAGCAAGGAGGGACTGATGCAGGTGTCCAACCGACGTCACAACACTGACGACATTATCGCCACAGTACTGGCTGTGGAGCCAATGAAGTTCATCTACCGAGGAAGGTCAGAGAGCATCGACATGACACACAGAACTAGACTTGTCTGTCTTTTTAGTTAACCTTTTAACTTCTTCATCTCTCGTACTCACACACCAGATTTTTTTTTGGTTTTTTTTGATGACTTGTGAGTTGATTTTAACGTGGTGACAGTCCTGATATGCCCATGTGGTTGGCTGGGCTATAAGCAACATTATCTTACCTTACCTTTCAAGATGAAGCCGGAGTACTGACCTCACACTTTGCACCACTGTGCAGTGTTGTATGGTGTTTCTCAGGTTCTTTGACTCGTTGCATAGTATTTGCAATTAATTTTTATTGTCGCTATCACTTCCAGCAGTGCACTTCTTAGTTTTCATGTTTGTTGTATACTATTGTCATAATATCATCTGCATTTGTTCTCTTTGTCAGGAAAAAAAATGATACTGTTCTCACCAGAGGGTAGGTAGGCCACATTGTAAATGTAAAGATTGAGCTGACGGCTTTGTCAGCACTGTCAGACTTTTGGTACAGGAAAAGAAAAAAGATACACCTGAAGGTGCGGATGAGACTCTGAGAAGTACTGTCTTCAACTGCCGATGCAGGATTGCTCCCAGCTGGTTTGTTCAGCAGCTGAGGACAGTTCTTGTTTAGGTCTCACCAGCACCATCGTGTGTATCTTTTTCTTTCCTGTGTCAAAAGTCTGACAGTGCTGAAAAGCTGTCAGCTCAATAGTTATTATGTTTCCTATTCATGTTGTTATATCATGACATACTCTAGATGAACAAAAAATATTTCAAGAAATGGAAATCAAGATCGGTGAATGGCGTTACTGGTTGACATGCAACAACACTTCATAGGAGAAAAAGAATGGCAGTTGTACAACCCTCTTCAAAGTGTTACCATGGAAATGGCCTCATTGTTGAGTGATTAATTCGAAGAAAGAAAGGGGGAGCGCATACCAGGCGGTTTGATCAGACTGGTGGTCAGCTGGGCTCATCAGCCCTGATGTGGCCCTTCATGGTCGGCTGGGCTACAAGCAACATGCACTGTGTACATCAGTTTAGTAGGCAGGGTAACGCTCCATTCCGGTGTTGTCCCATTATGGCACATCTCGCCATGAGACAGGTGTCATACAGACATTGCCGCGCCTCCTTTGAAAACAGACTTCAGTAGAAAAGAGTGTTGTGTGATCAAGTCCTTTATGTCCAATTAACATAATAAACTTTTTCCATTGTCTTTGCCATTGCTCTTCTTTTGACGTCTCATTGATGATTAGTCATTAACATTAAAGCCCATGATCTTCACCATCTGTACAATGACCATCTGAATTGTGACTGTGTCTACTTGTTGCAGGATGCCGTGTTCTCCATTCGAGTGTTGAGAGATGAGAGGATCTGTATCATCGCTGAACAGAGACCTGACTGCACGGAAGAGGAGGTAATGGGAGATGTGTTGGTGTGGCATCTCATGTACGTTGTGCATGGTGTTGTGGTGCCATGTCAGATATGTTGTGTGTTCTTGTGACATATCAGGTATGGGTTGTGGTGACTTGTTGGATATGTTTTATACATTGCTATGGTGACAGGTCAGGTATGTTGCTCATGTGCCATATATTGCAATGGTGACTTGTCATGGATTATGTGTTGTTGTGGTGATATATATGTAGTGTGTTGTCATGGGGACATATCAGACATTTGTTACATGTTGTGGTGGTGGCATATCAGATATAGGTTATATGTTGTGGTGAAATATTGGATGTTTGTTGTGTATTGTGGTGGTGTCATGTTCAATGTATGTGGTGTGTTATGATGGTGACTTGTTAGATATTTATTGTGTTTCATTGTGGTGACATGTTCCGTCTGTTGTGTATTATAGTGACATGTCAGATGTAAGTTGTTTATGATGGTGGTAACATGTCTGATGTCATACTGTGATGGTGACAGGAAGCTGTGATGGGAAGAGTAGTATCAGATGTGGCCATGGAGTGACTTTTTGGAGCAGCAGCTTCATGGAGTGTGATGTTGATGTGATTCTCGAACCCATGGTGCTTGGAGTCTGAAGGGAAGGGTAGAGGAAAGATCTGTATAGTTAGTTACATATCATCTATTAACCTGTGATTCTGATCCCATAGCCTGATGTCCTGGATGAAACCTTTCCAAAAGAAGATGGCTTCAGATGTTCATGACATTTGTCAGACCTTAGTTCAGAGCTGTAGGATGGTTAGAGTGGACATCAACAAGGTGACAGCCCTGATGGGACCATTTCTGGATGGCTGGGCTATAAGCATTATCTCTCTCTCACTCTAGCGCTCTCTCTCTCTCTCTCTCTCTCTCTCTCTCTCTCTCTCTCTCTCTCTGTTGGATGGTGCTGTTGGTTATTTGTTACCATGTCTGTCCAATTTGAATCTTGGGAAGTCCTGGTCCTACAGCTGAGTAAGTCAAGAGGCGTTGCTGTCTCCATGTCGTTCCCTGTCCATAAGCATCCTACAGGGCACCGTGGAGTGTGGACACTTCAGGGGCAGAACAAGGAGTCCTGGATGGACAAAGTGAAGGACTGGACTGGTGGCAGCTCCTCTACCCTGTTGTGCATGATAGAAGACATGGAACTGTAGAGAAATCAGAACCTTTGTCAAGGTACCCAGTGACCTGGAAAGTTGCAGGTGTCACAGATGTCAAGGTACCCTGTGACCTGTAAAGTTAGGGTATCACAGTGCTCCAAGGGTTACCTGGAAATATTATGATCATAAAGACAATGATGGTGACAAATATGGAGGGGGAATCTCTGCAGGAAAAAAGCCCATACCTGTGTAGAATGCCTGTGTGAGCCACACTCCAGCATAGTCTTGTTGTGTTGTCATGGTTGCAGAGTTTCCAGTGGATGAGTCGGGTGCTGCAGGCTGTGGACAGCATTCATCAAGTCGGCGTCTACTGTCTGGCTCTGGTGCCGCCTAACTACCTGCCCAAGGTACTGCGTCTGTCTGTTGTCTGGTTCTTGTGCCCCCCCCCCCCCCCCCCCAACTACCTGCCCAAGGTGCTTTGTCTGTCATGTCTACCGTCTTGTTCCCTCCTCTCTCTCCCATCCCCCTTTCCCATCCCACCCCCTCTTGTTTCCTGCCCAAGGTAATTTCCATTGTGTCAACTGTCTGGTCCCTTCCAAAAATAGACTGTCTTTTTTTTTGTTCTTACTTTGCCTGAGTGGTCTCCCTGTCAGTAGCGTGACCCTGATGCTGCTCTTCCTGAGTGGCCAGTGGAAAGCCTCGCCCAGGACGGCTGTCCTGCAGACCTAGTAACCCCTGGCCTCAGTCCTCAGGAATCCATCACTGTCAGTCATCATGAGGCACACCTGTTGCTGCTGAACCCACCACTGACAGTCCCCATCACCCTGACCACTTTGCAGATTTCATCGAGATGTAATGGAGGGGGGACACTGAGGGGGGAGTGTTTGAGGGAGGCAAAACGGAGATCACTATAAAAAGCCACAAAAGTTTTGTCTTACCCAACAAAGGGAGTGGAGTTTTGTATGTATGACCGTTTTTTTTATCCCCACCATTAAGGCAGCCATACTCCAACTTCGGGGAAGGTGCATGCTGTGTGTAACTTGCCATCCATACCAACAGCCAAACTGGCCTCCTCTTCTGAAAGTTGGTGATGGGATTTTACGTGTGTGCAAGATGTTATGCGTGCGTTCACACACGGAACCTCGGTTATAGTCTCATTGGAAGGACTGTGTGGGAAATGGAGTCAGAACCAATGTTAACTCTGAGGGAAAAACCCCCCTGTTCTGAAACAGCCTGACGGAGATTTGAACCTGCAACCCCAAGATCACAAGTCCAGCGCTGTACCAACTGTGCTAGTCCAGCCCATCCTTTCCTATGATAAAGGTGTGTCATTCTGAGGGAAGGTCGTGACATCCCTTTCCAATGATAAAGGTGTGTCGTTGTTCTGAGGGTAGGTCACTGCCATTGATCAAGGTTACATCCCTCTCCTATGATAAAGGTGTGTTGTTCTGAGGGGAGGTCGTGACCTCCCTTTTCTATGATAAAGGTGTGTGGTTATTCTGAGGGTAGGTCACTGCCATTGATCAAGATGACATCCCATTCCTGTGATAAAGGTGTGTCATCACTTTGAGGGGGGGTCACTGCCATTGATCAAGATGACATCCCTTTCCTATGATAAAGGTATGTGGCTGTTCTGAGGGGAGGTCAACACCATTGAGCAAATTGACATCCCTTTTCTATGATATAAAATAAAAGGTGTGTCGTTGTTCTGAGGGGAGGTCACTGCCATTGAGCAAGGTGACATCCCTTTCCTGTGATAAAGGTGTGTCACTGTTCTGAGGGAAAGTCACTGTTGCAGACTCCATTGGGAGGCATCATCTGCACGAGACAAGAAGAAGTTCCTGGACGGCTCCCTGCATCCAGCCAACGTGCTAATGTGCCCCCACACCTGTGTCACCAACCTGCCCAAACCCCGCGAACCTCACCCAGGTGAGAGAGGACGCAGACTGACTGCACACCCAACACATGGCTCAGATCTCTGATGATTTACAACTCACAGGTGAACCACATTGCTACACCTCTGACACAGAAATCACATTACTAGATTGAAAGTTGTCATAACTTTATTCCCAACATGCAGAGCACAACACCAGTGTGGTCAGGACACAAAAAGTGTGACACTGGCACAGAGCTTGGAAAGCAACACTGGTCACCTTGGACTGCGTACAGCTCACATTTGAGAGGCTCATGTTCTGTGCAAGTGAAGCTCCCACTCAAAGAAAAGAATTGCAACACTGGTCACCTTGGACTGCATACAGATCACATTTGAGAGGCTCATGTTCTGTGCAAGTGAAGCTCCCACTCAAAGAAAAGAAATGCCAGAATTAACATAAGGCTTTACTTCCAATGAAGAATAGTTCAGCAAAAGTCATTGAACTGAGAGTTCTAAGGTGGTGATGTTAGTGCTGAGAACTATTGAACAGTACACAGTGCAGGAAGACAGTGGATTGTTTCCCTGTCCTCCTCATTTCCTGAGGTGACTTGACTGTGAAGCTCTGGTTGCAGACATCAAGCCATCAGCCGTGCACGTGGGCAACATTGTTCAGGGGGCCCGCATGGCCTGGGCCCAGGGTCGTGACCTGGGACTCTCCGATGAGGAGTCGGAAAGCAGGAAGGTCAGTGAGGGTTAGGTGACGTGGGTATGTGAACTGTTTTTAATTTTTTTTGCATAGGGAATTATGCTTTTGCTCTGGGGGATATCATTGAAAGGGTTTTCACATACTTTTTTTTTTCTTTAAAGGCTTTTGAAAAGTCAGCTTTTATTTTGAGTAATGTTAAGGGCTTTGTTATTCCTATTATTTGTGACTTGTAACCATGTAAGGAGCCGCAGTTTTCTTCATATGAGAATCTTTGTTACTGCTTTTAGAATGTGACCCTGCGTGTGTGTTTGTGTGTGTGTGTGTGTAAGCTCACATACGTGCACATGTTTACATGCAAGTGAACATTATATAATGTATGTTATTGCTACACTACAGTCATTTTCTTTGAGCAGGGTGCCAGGTCTTTTATACCAGCAGGACATCTTATTTGGCAACATTTTTTTTTTAAAGAAATGAATCAAAGAAAACAAATGTGTCCTTGTGCAGATCTTCAGAAAAATTATTCTGAGTTGTCTGTGCCCTGTGTTGACAGCATCAGTTCCTGACGAGAGATCCTACGGTGGAGAGCCCAGACCACGCCAGACCACGTCCTGTTCAGCATGCTGAACGCCAGGGTCAGTGCCTCCCTCTCATGGGGCTTCGCTCTACTTCCCCCTCTGCTTTTCATTGCCTTGGCTCACTGTTTAGAGGTTCCTTAAATCTCTTGACAAGCAGGTGCCTGCTAGCCCGTATACTATACCATGTCAGACCATAGCATTAAACGGCTGTCAGTCAGCTCTGTCAGGCCGAAGTTTTGTGGCAATGCAGTCATAAGATAGTCACGTGACGCCACCCACCCTACTTCCGATTACGGAAGATGCCGAAGATCGTGTACTGTCCGTCATTCTACTTCGGCCTGTCGCCCAAGCAAGATAAGTCTTGTGCTCTGTCTCGCCTATACTTTGCCTTTGTGTAAAGATTGCTGTGTTTGCACTCTGTACTCATTTATCTGTGGCTTCCGCTTATATCTTGACGTGTGAGGTTATCGGATGGGCTAGCATTACCCTTATTCGCTGAAAATTTTCTCGCGATCGTGGTGCTCCCGGTTCTTGTCTATTTGCGTAACCGGTTCGAGGTTGATCGGCATTTTCCATCGCCACGTCCCTCGCGTTTTCTCGGCCTCCCTTTGTCCATCGGCCTTGCATTCTCACTCGCCTTTACGGCCTTTTGCCCCAAAATTCCGATTTCTAATCTCGCCGTTACTTGTATCACGATTCCACTATCTCATCTGCGACGATCGCGGGTCGGTTTCGTCGCCATCTTGTTTTGCGCCAGTCTCCATTCCTTGTCGCACCAGCTTTCTAGCCCACGCAATTACACGTGGTTTGTCGTTCGGAAATTGCTTCCTACATTTGTTTACACCCCTCCCATTCATTGCCACATTTTTCGATCGGCGTCGTGTGCGTGGCGATCGCATCGCCCTTCGGCATTGCTGTTACACGTGGCGTTACTCAGCACTTTTGGTTCACGCCACTGTCGTTGCCCACGCACGGTTTCGTTCATCGCTACTGCGTTTCTGTCACTGTGCGAGCTGTGTTACTTTTATATTTCCATTGTGTTATATTGCTATTGTGTGCGCACGGTCGATCGACCTGTATACCCTCCTCGATCGACCGTCGTGTTACGATCGTGTGCTCCGGTTTTCACAACCTCCCGCGCGACGATCGTGAGCCGGTCTCGTCGCCATCTTGTTTTGCGCCGGTCTCCCTCTCTGTGCACCAACTTCTAACCCTCGGTATTTTACGTGTTTTTTTTCGCCTGAATTTGCTTCCTCAATTGGTTTGCACCCCTTTCTTTCAGTTGTCACAATTCTCGCTCGCCTTCGTGTCCTTAACGATCGCGATCGACCGGCGTCATTGTATTTACACGTGGCGTTACTCAGCACTTTTGGGCCCACGCCACGGTCGCTTCTCACGCACTGTTTTTCGCTCATTTCTGCTGCGCTTTGTCCCTGTACGGACTTGTTTACCTGTATATTCCATTGTGTGCGTTGTTTACATTTTTATTTTATTGTGTGCGCACGATCGATCGGTCGACTTGGTTATCCTCCTCGATCGACCGTCGTGTCTCCCGTTTACGATCGTGTGCTCCGGTTTCGCTCGGCGCCATCGCCCAATATGGTGAAGGACTCGGCTGGGTCGAGCAATAACTCTGACGTTCAGAGTTCGCTCACATTCCCGGAGGACCCACGAGTGGTTCCAACCCCGAGCGAACCGTCCTCTCCTTGGGAGAACGGCCGGCCGCGGTAGACGGAGACGTCCCTCCCGCGGAGGGGACGCGGGAGTCTCCCTCCTCTACCCGACCGACGGACGCACGACCGTTGCGTTCGAAAGCTAGAAGGCAAGGCAACCGGCTGCGATTTCTAAGTGCCTTTCGTTCAACCTGCCCAGGAAATCTAAGGGCAAGGCCCCCCTTAAGGGACCCCGTCTAGCCAAGAAATCCGAGCGGGATTCCGCTTCTCCCCCAGCCACCCTGCCTTCTAGCTTTCCTGCGCATAGTCAGACATCCACTTACTATGCCGAGTCACGCGACCCCCGGCCCCCGGGGACCTTTGCCGGGCCGCGGACAGGCACGGGTGACGGCCTTGGGCTGGAACCCCCACCCGTCACTCGCACTTATGGGACGCGCGGGTCCACTTCTTCCCCCCATCCGGACTCGCCGTCTCACGACGCTCCCCCCCACGTGCACAGGTGCAGCCAACACCCCTGCACGAGGAGCGTCCAGTTATCTCCGGACGCAGTTTTATGGCCACGTCTTGGCACGACATGCACATGTCCATAACTCTGGGCGTATGGGAACACCGAGTGCATCCACCGGTTGTGAACATACACAAGACGGCCGACCAACCCCGCTCGCCCGTCGCAGGTTCCCCTAGGGGTTCAGGACGTTCGGGGTCCGACCTACTCGGCCCCCATTTGGGCAACGTCCTCGGTCCCGTTCCTCCGGGGGGAGGATCTACCAGCGGGACCACGGGTAACCTGTCCCATTCCACTGGGACCCGGCACGCTCCCGGGGGGGAAACCACATACCAGGGTCGATTACTATTCCCCCCCTGCTGCCCAAGGTTACCCCGGTCCCCGGCGAGTCCTGCACAGTACTCTGGGCCGCCACAGCCCGCTTATCTCCCCGGGGACCAGTGGCTCTATGCCCCCGAGAGGGACCAGTGGCTCAATACACACACCCAACCTGAACAACAATTTGGTCGATTGTGGCACCCAACCTCGCAGACTTGGGTCGACCTGGGTCTCCCACCTCGGGCGCTGTCCGATCGGCAGTCCGGGCTCTCCCACCCCAGCCCGTCTGCCGAGCATAGAGCCACGAGGGTCCCGCCATCCCCCCTCCCCCCGCCACCACCCTACCAGGGGCGGGACCCTCGCGCACCCGCGCAGTTGCCCCTGAGGAAGACCTCCCTTCCCAACTTGACTCCCCACAGCCTGAGGACGACTACGATGAGGACTTCTTCTCATCCCTTTATGACATCCACACCATTGAACGGTTTCGACCGGACTTCGTGTCGAGGGACGCCCCTCCCTCTGCCGATCTTGGCCTTCCCTGAGATCGTTGGGCTGCCCCCAGCCCAATACTCCAGACTCAGAATTGTCGCACCTCAGTCACTCACTTCGCTGTGGGAGAGTCCGGCAAAACGCGCCAGGGGTGCAGACGCCGTCCCCACGCCGGGTCAAGACTTGCCCCCGGCACCCAATGCGGCCCCCCTTCGGCGCCCTACTTGGGACCCACAGGAAGCACCCAGTTTGCCTTTCCCTCGGTTTGCCATCTCCCAATCAGATTGGTTACCAGGGAGTGGGCCACCATCCCCCAATAAAGATTGTAGCCTGATGGGCATCTTACACACCACTGCAGGGCATGCCTACCTTAGCATGCTCTTGCAGAGGGCGGAGGTACTCTGGCCTGGGGATGACGGCGCCGTCCCAGTGCCTTCGGATACAAACTCCGAACCACACCAGGACGAACCTCGCTTATTCAGCGACCCCTTTATGCGACACCTAGTTAACAGGATATCGCATCACTTGGCGGCTGCGGCGGACAGCGCAGCAACAAGCCATTTTAATTGTCTGCTAGTGGCTAGAGACGCGGTGCTTGCACGCTCCTCACTCTCCCCGGCACTCAGGGCATCCCTACGATGTGTCCCGGGCCAGGATCACTCGCTCTTTGGCGAGCACTCCACCTAGGCTATGTCTCTCTCGCTCGAGGAACGCAAGCAGGCGGCCTTTGCCCCCGGCCTCAGCCACGCCTTTCCAGGCCCCCCAAGCGGCCACTTAACTCACAGAGGCCTAAACCTAAACCTCGCCAAAATTTTTGGTTTGGCCAGCAAGCACGGCCCCGCCGGTGACTGGAGGACACTCCCGTAGTGCGCATGGAGCTGGCCCAACCTGCCCAGCAAGGCACGGCCCACTCTTCCCCTTCCCCCCATCTGGACCATCGGCTCCCCTGGCGGGCAACCTCTCCCGGCCGCCTGCCAGTGGCGACGTATGGGCCTCAGCCCCTGGGGTAGTGTCGGTTCTTCAGGACGGGTTTCGCCTACCGTGGGGCTCACCGTCGTCCTCCCCTCATGCGCTCTCCTCCTCCGTCCCCCAGCGACCCCCCCACCTGCCCAGGCGGACGCCCTTCGCCTGGAAGTCCTCGAACTCCTCAGAAAGGGGCCATCACCGAAGTTTTCCAGCCCAACCCCGGGTTTTACTCCCACCTGTTCGTGATCCCCAAACCTTCGGTGGGATGGAGGCCCATCCTTGACCTTTCTCCCCTCAACAAGTTCCTCAGACATACCTAGTTCAAGATGGACACGCCCTCCCAGATCAGAGACTCCATCCATCACGTAGATTGGGCTACCTCCATAGATCTGAAAGATGCGTACTTCCAGATCCTTATTCACCCGGCGCACAGACGTTACCTCCGGTTTGTCTGGCAAGCTCGAGTGTTCCAGTTCAAAGCTCTCCCCTTTGGCCTCTCCCTGGCACCCTTCCTCTTCACGAAGGCGTTCGATCTCTCTCCCTCTCTCCCAACACAGTCCCTCCTCGAAACTATACACAGACGCCTCCACTCGGGCTGGGGGGCCCACTTGGGGGACAGTCATGCCTCGGGGATGTGGGACGCACAGATGGCTCGCCTCCACATCAACATATTAGAATTGGAAGCGGTCAGGCTGGCCCTCCTCCACTTCCAACATCTATCTCTCACCGACTGGTTCTCCTCCTCACGGACAACACGTCGGTAGCCCATTACATCAACAAAGGGGGGGGGGGGGGGGCTCACTCCATCGGCCTCTCTCTACGGACAGAGGCCCTCCTTCGCTGGTGCCACGCACGGGGAGCCACCCTCCGTGCGAGACACATAGCGGGGGGACACGCAACATCCTGGCAGACACTCTCAGCCGGTCAGGGACCCTTCTGCACACAGAGTGGACCTGAACAAGCTGACACTAACCACCGTCTGGGAACACTGGTTCAAGCCCATGGTCGACCTATTTGCGACCCGGTACAACCATCGACTCCCCATGTATGTCTCTCCACTCCCGGACCCCCGAGCGTACGTGGTCGATGCGCTCTCCCTCCCCTGGACGGGACTCCTCGCCTACGCCTTTCCCCCCTTCCCCATACTTCACAAAGTGATCAGGAAGGCCAGGCTGGAGAGACCCAAACTCATCCTCATAACCCCGTGGTGGCCGACTCAGTTGTGGTTCCCGGACCTCAGGTCCCTCACTCACGTTCCCCCTCTCCAGCTAGCCCCTTGGTGGGACTTACTCAGACAACCTCGCTCGGGCCTCCCTCACTCCAATCCCCAGATGCTTCGCCTACACGCTTGGCTTCTATGCCAGCCAAATTGCGACCACCGCGATGAGAGATGGGTCACGTGGTGCACGGCTAACTCGGTCCCCTACCTCCTCCCCTCCCACACCACATAGGCAAGTTCCTATCCCACCAGATAGGCAATTTCCTATCCCCCTTTCATCGTCTCGAAAGCTCTCTGCTAGTTCCATTCGGGGCTACAGATCGCCGTAGGCACCACCATCTGACAGCTGGGCGGCCCATCATTCGACAATAACTTTCTCCTTAGAGAACTATCTCGGGGGGGGTGGCCCTACGGGAAGCTCAGTCCCCTAGGCGCGCTCCCATGTGGGACCTCTTTCTGGTTCTTGACTCCCTCAGAAACCCCCCTTTCGAGCCCCTCCGTGCTATTTCCCTTGTCATTCTCCCCTTCAAGACCACCTTCCTTCTCTCCCTGGCCTCAGCCAGGAGGCGAAGTGGGATTCAGGTCCTCAGTTGTGACCCTCGGGACATCGCCTTTCTCAGAGACGGATCGGTCTCGCTTAAGTTCCTGCCTGAGTTCTTAGCGAAGAACCAGGAACCGGGCACGACCTCTCCTTCCCTGGTTATCCGCTCCCTAGCGGATATCTTAGGCAGCGAAGGCAGCGGGGGACATGGACCTATGACCCTCTATGTGTCTCAGATACTACTGGGAGCGTTCCCACCCCAGGCGTTCCTCTCAGAGAAGCCTCCTTATTTCCATCAACCCCAACAACAAGAAAGACATCTCGGCGGGCTCGATTTCTAGGTGGCTATTCTATACTATCAAATCTGCCTATGCCAGGCCCACAAAGACCTCCCAGCCCTTTCCCCTCGAGCCCACGAGGTCAGAGCGTTGGCCACGTCCACAGCGTTCCAGCACTCTGTCCCCGTGTGCCATCTCCTGGAGCAGCCTACTGGCGTTCGGAGAACCCTTTCATAAACTTTTATCTAAGGGACATCCGCATGACCAGGGCTGATGGTTCTAAGGGGTTTTCATTTGTGGCGGCCAATGCAGCCATAACAGTTAACCCAGGAACCATAGGGGGCGCTCGGCCCTCCTCCTATTCCTTTAAATTCTGCTATGGTCTGACATGGTATAGTATACGACGCCAAAATGGGGAGTTTGTATTATACTCCCTGTTTGGCTAAGTATACTTACCATGTCAGACTCTAATGCCCGCCCTACCTTCCCCGCTAGCGCCAAGGTTCCCTGGGGTTGCCTTGCGCGCAGGCCTCGTTGAATGACGGACAGTACACGATCTTCGGCATCTTCCGTAATCGGAAGTAGGGTGGGCGGCATAACTAAGCTTGGGTAAGTGCATACTGAAGAGGGTTAAATCTCTTTGGAAGATTGGGAATGTTACTATTCCTACGTGACAAGAACAATGCCATACACATTAAAGGCGTTCCAGTGAAAAACTGTGTAAGAAGGGCGCTGTGTCTGTTCTTTAGTGTGCCAACATACTCAGCTGGTCTCTTAGGCAGAATTTGATGACTTATACTTTGTTGCCTTTTGTGACATTTGGTTATTTTTCTTTTGTTTGGTTTCTGAAACATGCCCACCTGTACTCTCAGCTTGTGAAGCTAACACTTATCAGTTTATTTTACTTTTGGGGAAGAGGAAAGGGGATCGTCTGGGGAGTGGGAGGGAGGAACAGGAATGGGGAGGTGGGACTCGTGTCCAGCTTGTTTTAGGAAAGGAGGAGAGACGTTCTGTTTGTAAAGCAGTGTGTTGTCAGTGTGTGTGCACATATTACAGAACCAAGCCCAGCAAACGCTGACGTGCTCTCAGCTACACAAACGGTCGGAGCGCATCGGCTGCATGCTGATGGAGAAAGGAAAGCTGAACACTGGCGACCACGTTGCCCTCATCTTCCATCCTGGTCAGTGTGCAACAACAACAGCAACAACAAACAGCAACAAAAACGACCAGTGACCAGACAAAAACAGAAAGGAAAATAAGTACCCATATAACATACTGAAAGGATTGTGTGAGTGTAGGTTGAGAATTTGTTATGTCAGCAAAATCTTTTTGTACACAGTGAGTCATCACTTTTCAGAGTTTCTGTGGTGCAGTTAGTCCATGTATGAAACTGCTAAAAACACATTTTGCTAAGTGCGTTCAGAGTAATGCTTTGCTCACACGAGGTAACTGACCTATCTAACTCCGGTTTATGGCATCTGGTGCATTTCTGAACTTTTAAAATGTGTGAAACATTGGTGGAGCATTGGTGGTCATTATGTTGGTGTGGACTCTCCCTCTTCTCTTGTGCACTCAAAAATACCTCAGAATTGCAGAAAGATGTTTTATGTGCCATTTTATGTCATGATTTTTCAGGGTTAGGAGTGAAAGTTGAAAACTGGAAAGATTTATTTGCCTCATGTTGTTTGTACTTTTGAAGTAACCAATAGGTTTTTGTCCTGATGCTGCATTTGGTTCATGTATGGTCTTTCTCCTGTGCAGGGGTGGATCTGGTGGCTGCTTTCTACGGCTGTCTGTATGTGGGTGAGTACTTGGACTGCTGCGTTCTGCTGAAAAGGACATTGAGAGAGTGAGAGAGATTTTTTTTTTTTTTTTAATCTCTGCTGCATTTCACACACACACACACACACACACACACACACACACACATGCAGGTTCACTTGCACACATGTATTGATGCATGCTGATGTTTCTTCCCTGCCTTCATGTTAATTTTGTGTCTTGTAAGTCTCACACCTTATGTCTGTGTTTGTGTCTCTCCCTCTTCATTCTCTTCGTCTCTGTCACACACAGTGTAGAGGCAGCTGTTGAAAAGTCAGTGGTGTGTCCTTTGTGTTACACACACAGTATAGAGACAGCTGTGGAAAGGTCGGTGATGTGCCCTTGTGTGTCATACACAGCATAGAAATAGCTATGGAAAAAGTCTGTGATGTGTCCTTTGTGTCAAGCGCAGTGTAGAGACGGCTGTGGGTAAGTCGGTTATGTGTCCTTTGTGTTACACGCAGCATAGAGATAGTTGTGGAAATGTCGGTGATGTGTCCTTTCTGTCATACACAGCATAGAAATGGCTGTGGAAATGTCAGTGATGTGTCGTGCGCAGGGTGCGTGCCTGTGACCATCCGGCCCCCTCACCCTCAGAACGTGGCCTCAACTCTGCCCACGTGCGCATGATCGTAGAGGTCAGCAAGTCTGTGGCCATCCTCACTACAGCTGTCGTCATCAAACTGCTCCGCTCCAAGGTCTGTCACGCTGTGCATGCGTGTGCGTGTGTGTGTGTGTGTGTGTGTGTGTGTGTGTGTGTGTGTGTGTGTATGTGTGTGTGTGTATGCATGCACATATGTGTATGTGTGTCTGTTTCTGTGTCTATGTCTGTGTGTATTTTTGTGCAGGTACACATGTATTTGCTTGTGTATTTGCATGTGTGTCTATCAAGGGAGAATGACTGAGTGAGTCTGGGTTGAAGATAGGGCAGATGAGGGTAATGGGACAGATGGGATGAGAATGGCTTTTATTTTGTGGCATGTATTAAAAGAAAAAAAAAAAAGAATCCAACCAACCATGGAGTGTTTTCTTAAATGCTGCACAGGTAAGTTATTCACTCTTTCTTTACTTGAATACGATTCAACCTTCTGACATTTCATCCTGACCCAACCCACTGACTGGAAGCCCTTGGCATTTGTTTAGACCCACCACAGCTTGCTTCAACCTGCTGCCTGTCCTTCGGGTCTGTCAGTCATTTTCCATCAGGCATTGGGCTCTAGCATGTACACACAGGCCATGATTGAAGGTTCCTCCAAAGGTCAGAGTTAAACTAACAAAGGAGTGGCACTGTGTGTGCTTCACTATTTCCCTACATATGGCACCAGGGCTCCAGCGTTATGCACTGCTCAAGACTCACCACAGTCTTGAGTGTTTGGCAAGACATGAAACTTTTTTTTTTTCATCATCAACCACTGAATCCAGTCCTTTAATTAGACTCAAATTTGTTAGGTGCTTGTTTGCTGACTTGTATATTCTCTGTGGTTTTAATAATAAATGGTATCCAGTCCATCCCTTCCAACTAGTGTGATCTTACATGGTTGAAAGTTATATGATTGAGTAATGCAGTCACTTCCTTTCTGAGTGGAGTGATCACCATGGCTAAATGTTACTACTACTAATGTTCACTTACTCCACCCCCAGTGGATATGTCTTTCCATGCCTGGTTGTTGAGTTTTGCTGTTGCTGGTAATGTTCACTCCAAACCAGTATGTCATACCATGACTGTTTTGTTGTTGTTGTCCCATGTTCTATGCCACCTCAGTGGCACTGCACCCATGTCACTCATTCCACCCTCCTGTCCACAACCACAGCGCAGCCCACCACAGCCCTGGCTTCGGCCATCCACAAGGAGCAGAGTCAAGTTCAAGAGGCAACCCACCAAAGGAGACATTGTACTGCCACTAAGTTCGGTGGTGTTCAGTGGCACCTGTTCTGATCCAACATACACAGGATACCTAAGGCCCCTACTGTCAATGATTACTAAAACCAAGGCTGTAGATGTGGAGAGGACATTAAAATGGAGGTCACCATGAGAGCAGGCATGAAGAGCCACATAATTTGAGACTTTTTTTTTTTAAACGCTGATTGATGAGAATGAGGATGATGAGAGATGATGCTACAGATTTCCATTCCGGTCCGAGACTGCATGACAGGCTGTACTCTGCGCTTACTTTCATAATATATCCCAGCGTCAAACAGGCCCGTGACATACAGATGCCTGCAGTGTTGGTCAGAAAATTTGAGCAACACCCTCAGAGATGTATCCCTTTTCTCTGGTTGGTTTATGGTGTTACTGGCAATGTTCTCTCACCCCTTTGCAAACCGATGTGTCTTTCCCTGGCTGCAGGAGTCGGCGGCCATTGTGGATCCCAAAGCAGTGGGTGCAGTTGCTGGATACGGACGAAGCAGGCAAGAAACACTTGGCGGCCATCTACAGGGCCCCCCACCCCCGAAATGATGTGCTACTTGGACTTCTCTGTCTCCACCACCGGCATGCTGGCAGGGGTCAAGGTCAGTGCCAAGAGATACTGCCTTGAAGTTTCTTTAACTTGAAGGCTTAAATTCCCCTGTGTGTGTGTGTGTGTGTGTGTGTGTGTGTGTGTGTGTGTGTGCCCTTGTGTTTTATCTATATATGTGGGAGGCAACCAGTTTCTGAAATATTTGAAGAGTGGCACATTAGTCATGATAGTTTTGCAGCAATCAGAATAAAGGTAATGGCAAAAGGAGATGAAGAAGTGTAGGTGTGGTGCTGTAGAAACACAGCCATAACAACAGCAGTGGCTGTGATACTGCAGGTGGGTCAGCAGTAACTGCCACTTGTAGCTGGTAAATACCAATTGTTTGAGGAGTTACAAAGCTGTTGGCTGTGACAAGTAATCGATGGACATAGAAGCCATGTGTTTTGTGACTTTACCTTGAAAGTGTCAGATCTCCCTTTGACACTGTGGTGACATTGTGTCAGATATCCTATTGACATTGAAGTGATACTGTGTCAGATGTCCTATTGACATTGAAGTGATACTGTGTCAGATGTCCTATTGACAGTGGGGTGACACTTTGAAATTGTCCAATAAAAGTGTTGTGACCATGTCTTGTATTTTATTGACAGTTAGGTGACACTAAGATGTCCTGTTGGTATTTTGGTGATGTTGTGTAGATCAGTATGGTGACACTGTTGCAGATGTCCCATGCCAATGCGACGGCGCTGTGTCGGGCCCAGAAGCTGCAGTGTGAGCTGTACCCCTCCCGCGTGGTGTCGCTCTGTCTGGATCCCTACAACGGCTTGGGCTTCGTCCTTTGGTGTCTGAGCAGGTCAGTCCTCTCTCATGCCTTCCCACCTCCCCATCCACACAGTTCTTACCCTGTCCGCAGGGTGCCTGGTTGATCTGGACTTCCTGAACTGAATGGGGAGGGACACGGAAACAGGACAGCTTGGAAGCATTGCTTTGCATATTTGCACTTTTGTTTCAGAGTTCAGGTTGGAGTAAAAGATATTTGGGTGGTTCTGTCCTTGTTCTCCTTAGTTTGTAAACATTTTTGTCATGTGTTAGTATGCTTTTTTGTATGTCTGCGTTTTATAGTTTAATGTTGTTTGTTGTTTTCATTATTGCATATGATGTTTTGGTGTTATGGCAAAGTGAGATGAAATCCAAGTTTCCAGTAAACATCTCTGACACAAACATGTTTATTTCTTTCTTTTTAAGCTGTTTATACAGCTATAAATGTATGTACAAGTGAGGCTGTATAGCAATAAATGGATGCTTAACGGTGATTGTGTTTGTTGTTTGAGCTCTTAAAGCCTTCAAACACTGACATAACAGACGGTTTAATGTGGACCTCAAGGTTCAGCTTGTATGGGACACTGACCTAACTGTCGGCTCAGGTCAACCTGAGGAGAATGATGGTGGCTGTGTCCCTTTCCTGGTGTAGCGCAGTCTGGAAGCTGCATGATGATAAGGGACAATGGTGATGTTGATGCTGATGATGACCTGGTCATTGTGGCCTGTTGCGGCATGAACTTGGGTCGTCTGTCTATGTAACATAGAATACAGCAGAGGCTATGGTGGAGGATTGATGAAAATGAAGATAATGGAAGATGATGACAGATGCAGGTGATGATGATGATTTTGTTTCAGTGTGTATTCGGGTCATCATTCCATCTTGGTTCCCCCGTCGGAAGTTGAGACGAATCCTGCAGTGTGGCTGACCTCTGTCAGTACTTACAATGGTGAGTTTGGACATGGAATGGTGGTGGTTGAAGGTGAAGGTCAGAACCATGACCTCTGTCAGTACTTACAATGGTGAGTGGGGACATGGAATGGTGGTGGTTGAAGGTGAAGGTCAGAAATGTGACCTCTGTCAGTACTTACAATTGTGCATGGGGACATGGAATGGTGGTTGAAGGTGAAGGTCAGAAATGTGACCTCTGTCAGTTCTTATAATCACGAGTGGGGACATGAAATGATGGTGATTGAAGGTGACGGTCAGAACTGTGACCTCTTTCAATGTTTATACTTGCGAGTTGGACATGGAGTGATGGTGGCTGAAGGTGAAGGTCAGAACCGTGATCTCTGTCAGTACTTATGATTGTGAGTGGGGACATGGAGTGATGGTGGTTGAAGGTGAAGGTCAGAACCGTGACCTCTGTCAGTACTTACAATTGCGAGTGGGGACATGGGATGCTGGTGGTTGAAGGTGAAGGTCAGAACCGTGACCTCTGTCAGTACTTATAATTGCGAGTGGGGACATGGATTGGTGGTGGTTGAAGGTGAAGGTCAGAACCGTGACCTCTGTCAGTACTTATAATTGCAAGTGGGGACATGGAATGGTGGTGGTTGAAGGTGAAGGTCAGAACCGTGACCTCTGTCAGTACAAATGATTGCGAGTGGGGACATGGAATGGTGGTGGTTGAAGTTGAAGGTCAGAACCGTGACCTCTGTCAGTACTTACAATTGCGAACAGGGACATACAGTGATGGTGGTTGAAGGTGAAGGACAGAACCATGACCTCTTATAATGGTGAGTGGGGTCTTACAAGTCCACCCAGGAGAATAAACAGTGGGGAGTAAAGGAGCGTAGAGCAGCACATGTAGCAAGATATACTTAGTATACATGCCTGGTCTATATAATGCAAAATGCATTGATGAAAACTGCTTAAAGTTTTTTCCTTAGTTGTTTGACTTCCCAGCTTTCACCAGCCAACTACATGGAATATAGTTGACAATGTTATTATGGTTAGTTACCTGAAATCCTCTATCCAGTGGTGTTCTCTGTGAAAAAACAGGTTGATAAAAGGGATTTAGGACACGTAATGTACTTCAGAATATGCATATTCATCTGAAGTTCCAGACAGATTGGAGTTAATGTTGATGTTGGTGTGTTGGACAGCACGGGACAATAATGTACTCACTTCAGAATTTGTAAAATTCAGCATCACCTAAACCTCCACACAGCTCAGTGTTCATGTTGATGTTGTGGTGTGTTGGACAGTGCGGGACACGTTCTGTTCCTATGGGGGGTGATGGAGCTGTGCACACGAGGGCTGGGCACGTCCACGGCGGCACTCAAGGTCAGCTCTGTCACTGATGTGTCCTCTTCCTCTACCTGTCTCTTCTCTTCTCTCCACACAAGATGTGGAATTGGGGCTTGATGTTTGTGAGCTCGGCATATCAAGAATCTGAACATTGATGTTACTAGTAGTATCATTATCATGTTTTTTTATATTACATGTTATTGATATCATTGATCTTGTTTTTGGTATCACCGTAGTTGTTTTTACCACTGTTTGTTTGATTCAGAAGTGCATGATTCCGTAGATTAACAGACTTGTTTATTCATACAACTTTGGTGTAATTTTTCAACACTTCTACATGCTTGATTGTGTCATGCTGTTAACAGTCATTCTAGCAGTCTTGAACATTTTGAAGCATAGGGGTAAATCATAGTAATTGTATACGATCATTGCATTGCATCAGTAATTGCAATTAAAAGACAATTTTCAGGGAATATGGAATGGTTTTAATGTCACAATTACCTCTTCAGATCAGGAATCTTGTTTTTTGTCTTTAATCTTTTTTGCACCAGAGAAAGTTTTGGGGTAAAGAGATCAGGGTTAATATTGCACATATACAATTTCCCAGTTGTGTCTGATACGCATGTCTGATATTAAGAAAAATAGATACAAGAAAGAACTAGTTCATGGAATGTATGATTCGTTGCCAGTGATCCAGGTGACACACAAGGGCAGTAATCGGCGGATGTTTCAGGCCAAGGGAGTGAACCTGTCTTGTGTGCGTGCCTGTGTGGTGGTGGCGGAGGAGCGCCCACGCATCACTCTGACCTCCTCCTTCACCAAACTGTTTGCCTCCCTGGGTCTGTCTCCCCGCGCTGTCTCCACCAGTTTTGGCTGTCGTGTCAACGTGGGCATTTCACTGCAGGTGAGGCCTGGCCGAGGGCCCAGTGTGTGTTCACTCCCACTTAACAGCAAACACTGATAGATTGTGGTGGGTCGGCGTTTCACTGCAGGTGAGGCCTGGCCGAGGGCCCAGTGTGTGTTCACTCCCACTTAACAGCAAACACTGATAGATTGTGGTGGGTCGGCGTTTCATTGCAGGTTAGGCCTGGCCGAGGGCCCAGTGTGTGTTCACTCCCACTTAACAGCAAACACTGATAGATTGTGGTGGGCGTTTCAATGCAGTAAGGCCTGGCCTAGTGCCCTCTGTTCATTCTCCGTCCATGACAAATACTGACAGATGCGGCATGGGTCTGAGTAGGAATGAAGATTTTGTATCTCCGGCCACCTCCTTTTGGTATGTGTGAGTGTGTGTGCATGTGCGCAAAGAATAAGTAACCCATTAAACATTTTTCAAACCTGCAAGTTGAACGTGATATTAAAACTTGCACAAAATGATGATGTTGCTTGATCAGTGGCGGACAGTATGCATGTGGAGTTTAGAGGGTACAGTATTTCATGTTAACTGATGATGAGTGCTTCTCTGTTCTTTGCTGATTTCTGTGTAACTGTGCTTAATCCTGTTTACCTATACAATTTCAGAATAGTCTGTCAGTGTTTTTGTGAAAGTAGGTTGAATTGAGAACCTCTAGAAAATATACAAAAAAAAAAAAAAAAAGTATAGGTGTTAAGTTCTTGGATGGTAACCACTTCTTTGTTGTTGAGATTAATATAAATTTCTTGGGGTGCAAATTTGAATGCTTTGTTCAATTAGCAACAATTTGCTAAGTCTCATCTTATCAGCCAAACCTTTTCTTGTCAGTCTGCTTGTTCAACAAACACGCTGAAAGGCACAAACAGCAGTGAGGGCTGTACTCCCTGAAATACACACGTCTCTCTCTCTCTCTGTATATGGGGAAAAAAAATGAAAGAGCAGGAATTTCTCCAGTATACCAATAAATCAGGTACTAAAGAATGTTGAAAATCCAACACACCAAGCAGTTGTTGCAGAAATAAAATTATAAAATTTGGAAAAATCCTCTCTTCCCTCCCCCTTACCCCCACCCCTCCCCCTCTTTCCTGCTGTCCACTCCCCTTGCTGACAAATTTGGAAGATGTGTATATTCCTTCCACCTTTCCACTTTTTCACATTTGAAAAAGGAAAAAAAAAAAAAAAAAAATTTGGTGAAAATGTATTCCACATGTATTTTTAAGATAAATGGGTTTGAATGCTGCTTTCATGCTGTCAAGTGTTTATGGATATTTGACTTGAAGCCATTAGCTGATTAAAATGACTGCTTTAGACTGGACAGTGATAAGTGACACAAGCGTGTGTACATGTAGTCATGGGTGCACCTAAACATTTGTGTATGTGGTTTAACATATATGTGTTTGTACGCATGACATTGTCATGATGAGTCTCGTGATCTTTAATTTGTGTGTGTGTGTGTGTGTGCATGTGTGTGTGTGTGTGTGTGTGTGTGTGTGTGTGTGTGTGTGTGTGTGTGTGTGTGTGTGTGTGCGTGTGTGGTGTGCAGGGCGCATCATGTCCAGAACCATCCACAGTGTATGTGGACACGCAAGCCTTGAGGAACGACCGCGTGACGCTGGTAGAGAAAGGCAGCCCCAAAAGTCTGTGCCTGATGGAGTCTGGCAAGGTATGGTCGTCATGTCATCACTGTCACCTGTATCAGTACTGACAGTGATTAGGCAAGCTAAAGGCAGTAGGCTGTACTGACACCTGTATCATCACTGACATTGGCAAGGTAATGGTGATGAGGTCACTGTCACCTGTATCATCACTGACATAGGTGGTGAGAGGAAAAGAAAGCTTTGGTAGTTGTTGACAATGGCCAAACTGGTGTGGATGTAAGGGCTTGATGTTGAAGAGGGTAGTTCTGATGTAGATGTGAGATCTGGTAGTTGAAGATGTTTGTGCTGATCGTCATGTAGATGGGAGTGTTGCAGTCGCTGAAGATGTGTGTGCTGATTGTCGTGTGGATGGGGGTGTTGCAGTCATTCAAGATGTGTGTGCTGATTGTCTTGTTGATGGGGGGGTGTTGCAGTCATTGAAGATGTGTGTGCTGATTGTCTTGTTGATGGGGGTGTTGCAGTCATTGAAGATGTGTGTGCTGATTGTCTTGTTGATGGGGGTGTTGCAGTCATTCAAGATGTGTGTGCTGATTGTCATGTGGATGGGGGTGTTGCAGTCGTTGAAGATGTGTGTGCTGATTGTCATGTGGATGGGAGTGTTGCAGTCGTTGAAGATGTGTGTGCTGATTGTCATGTGGATGGGGGTGTTGCAGTCATTGAAGATGCGTGTGCTGATTGTCATGTGGATGGGAGTGTTGCAGTCGTTGAAGATGTGTGTGCTGATTGTCATGTGGATGGGGGTGTTGCAATTGTTGAAGATGTGTGTGTTGATTGTCATGTGGAGGGGGGTGTTGCAGTTGTTGCCAGGTGTCCGTGTGGCCATCGCTAACCCAGAAACCAAGGGACAGTGTGCCGACTCGCACCTGGGAGAGGTAAGACAATCCACCACCACCACCACCACCATCATACCACTCTCCACCCTCATTCCCCACCACCACCACCCCCATGCACCCTGTTCCTGCTTCCTTTTTCCCTTTTCACCACCCAACCTCCAGCTCTTGTTAAAGTTTGAATACAGGTCGCTCAGGTCATGCCTTCTGTTCAGAGAGCTGAACTGCTTTTATGAAAGACTAGACATCAGGTACAGAGAAATGTCAACAGTGAAAAACCGTTTGATTGAGGATTCAACTGACATTTATCTCTGTTCTAAGACAGACTCTTTAACTATCAAAAGGTTTTGTTCTGGAGCATTTTCTTCTTGGTCTGTTCTACATTGCCCTTCCAGTTGATCCCTCCTACCCCCTCCCATGCACAGCTCAATAAAACCAGAGGGGAGAGAACTGAAGGAAACCTGGTAAACCAATGCAAGCAGAAGTATGACATAAATAGTAACTTAAAATGGTAGTTTCTTCTTGAAATGGAATGCCTAGCCGTTGTTATAATCCAGCAAAAATGGGCTGAGCTTCTATTTCTTTGCAGCAGATGATGTCTTCCTATTGCTCTTGTCAGGCAGGTCACAGCCTTTAACACATGCCCAACATGAGTGACCACATACCCAGACCCATCAGGCAGCCCATTGCTGTCCTACCACTGAATGGGATTTTTATTTTCAGTATAATGATAGTGTAAGAAGCAGTACTTTTAGCATTTTGTGTGTGTATGTGTGTGTGTCACTGTGTGTGTATAAATTCAGTGTATGAAGATCTTCTGTATGTCTGTGTCCATGTGACAGATATGGGTGAACAGCCCTCACAATGCCAGTGGCTACTTCACCATTTATGGGGACGAGTCGCTGCATCATGACCACTTTGAGTCCAACCTGGCCACCGGCGACATCCACTCCACCTACGCCCGCACAGGATTCCTGGGCTTCATCCGTCGCACAGAGCTCACGCAGAGCGATGGGGGTGAGAGGGCTGTCATAGGTGTACGGTGTCTGTGGTGTGTGCAGTGACATGATGCAGTGTTTGTGGTGTGTGCAGAGTGACATGATGTGGTATTTGTGGTGTGTGCAGAGTGACATGATGCGGTATTTGTTGTGTGTGTACAGAGTGACATGATGTGGTATTTGTGGTGTGTGCAGAGTGACATGATGCGGTATTTGTTGTGTGTGTACAGAGTGACATGATGTGGTATTTGTGGTGTGTGCAGAGTGACATGATGCGGTATTTGTTGAGTGTGTACAGAGTGACATGATGTGGTATTTGTGGTGTGTGCAGTGACATGATGCGGTATTTGTTGTGTGTGTACAGAGTGACATGATGTGGTATTTGCGGTGTGTGCAGAGTGACATGATGCGGTATTTGTTATGTGTGTGTGCAGAGTGACATGATGTGGTATTTGCGGTGTGTGCAGAGTGACATGATGCGGTATTTGTTGTGTGTGTACAGAGTGGCATGATGTGGGTATTGTGGTGTGTACAGAGTGACATGATGTGGTATTTGTTATGTGTGTGCAGAGTGGCATGATGTGGTATTTGTGGTGTGTACAGAGTGACATGATGTGGTATTTGTTGTGTGTGCAGAGTGACATGATGTGGTATTTTGTCGTGTGTGCAGAGTGACATGATGTGGTATTTGTTATGTGTGTGCCGAGTGACATGATGTGGTATTTGTGGTGTGTGCAGAGTGACATGATGTGGTATTTGTGGTGTGGGGAGAGCAACATGATGCGATATTTGTGGTGTGTGCAAAGTGACATGATGTGGTAGCTGTGTGTGCAAAATGAGATGATGTGGTATTTGTGGTGTGTGCAGAGCGACATGATGTGGTAGGTGTGGTGTGTGCATAGCAACATGATGTGGTATTTGTAGTGTGTGCTAAGTGACATGATGTCTTTATGTGTGGTGTGTGCATAGCAACATGATGTGGTATTTGTAGTGTGTGCAAAGTGACATGATGCGGTATGTGTGGTGTGTGCAAAGTGACCTGATGCGGTATGTGTGGTGTGTGCAAAGTGACCTGATGTAGTATTTGTGGTGTGTACAATGTGACATGATGTGGTATTTGTAGTGTGTGGAAAGTGACATGATGCGGTATGTGTGGTGTGTGCAAAGTGACCTGATGCGGTATGTGTGGTGTGTACAATGTGACATGATGTGGTATTTGAGGTGTGTGTAGCACAGCATGAAGAGGCGTTTGTGATGTGTTGCAGAGCGACATGATGCTGTTTTTGTGGTGGGTGCGTTGGATGAGACGGTGATGTTGCGAGGAATGCGCTATCACCCCATCGACGTGGAGACCAGCGTCCTACGCTGCCACAAGAAAATCTGTGAATGGTTGGTACACTTTGTGTGATCTGTGTCTGATGGTCTGTACATTGTGTGAATGGTCTGTACATCGGTGTGTGGTCTGTGTCTGAATGGTCTGTACATTGTGTGAATGGTCAGTACATCAGTATGTGGTCTGTATCTGAATGGTCTGTAAGCAGCGTGTGATCTGGATATGAATTGTCTGTACACTCTGTGAATGATCAGTACTGTGTGTATGTGTCATGTATATGGTCTGTACACCGTGTGTGTATGCTCTGTGCACTGTTTGTGACTGGTCCGTGCTCTGTGTGAATAATTTGCATGTGAAATGTATGAAAAATATGAATGGTTTATGATGTGACCCATGAATATGCTCTTCACTATGTGTTTATGGTAACTGTGCATTATACTGAAAGAATATGTACTGTACGTAAATAGTGTGTACAATATTTGTGAAAGGTTTGTGCTGTGGATAAAGTCTGTACACTGTATGTGAATAGTCTGTACACTGTATGTAGTCTGTACACTGTATGTGAATGTATACTGTATGTGAATGATGTGTGCACTGTACCTATGAGCTGTACACTGTAAGTAGTCTGTACACTGTCTGGGAACGGTCTGTACACTTAAATATTAATAGTCTGTACACTGTTTGTGAATGGTTTGTACTCTGTGTGAATGGTCTGTGTACTGTAGCGTGACAAGATGTGTGTGTCCAGCGCTGTGTGCGGATTGTGTCACAAAGTACCTGACCACTAAGTGTTGTTTGTGTCCCCAGTGCCATGTTCACCTGGACAACCTTCTGGTCGTGGTGGTGGAGCTGGATGGACAGGAGAACGAAGCTCTCGACCTGGTACCCCTTGTCACCAACGTCGTCCTTGAGGAACACTTCCTCATTGTTGGGGTTGTCGTCGTCGTCGACCCAGGGGTCATCCCCATCAACTCTCGCGGGGAGAAACAGCGCATGCATCTGCGCGACGGCTTCCTGGCTGACAGCTGGACCCGATTTACGTGGCCTATAACATGTGAAGAGTGGGAGGGCAGGTGAAAGAAGGCTTCCTTTGGCCAAGGGGAGGAGGGTGGTGGTGATGTGAAGACCGCCCTGACTTCTCAGCCTGCTGTGATCGGCGCCTCCTTCTCTCCTGCAAACCGTCTGTGTGGTGCACAGATGGCCGACTCAGGGTCTGGAACACCACCTGTAGAGCCTGCAGCACAGCCCTCATCCTGTGGGAACCCAGCACACCTGTCTTGTCTCCGCAGCTCCCTGCCTGCCTCCATCTGAGAGCAGAATTCTCCAAGGAATCTGGCTGCCCTGTGATTGTGGCCAGATGTTGTCATGGCAGTGGACTGTCCCCGAGTGTTGTCGCCCACAGTGTAGTGCCAGTGTGTGGTTGTGTGTGTGTGGAAGTGATGTTGGTACCTGCGTGTTGGAAGTGATGTTGGTACCTGCGTGTTGGAAGTGATGTTGGTACCTGCTTGTTGGAAGTGGTGTTGGGCCACAATGGGACATTTCTCCACTGTTCAGACTCTGCCCCACTCCCACCCTTACCTCCATTTAGCCTGGTCTTTTCCGTGCAAAAACAAATACATCAACACCCAGTCCATCAGCTAGTGATCTTTCTGCAGTTTTTGGAACAGCCTTCACCTGTTTAATGGAGTTCTTCACTGGTTCTGGAGTTGTTCCCTCCAGAGACATCTTTCACTCTCAACACGTCCTGTAGTTCTTCTTTTAACAGAACACCTGTTTACCTTGTGGTGGTCCTGGAGCTGTTCCCTTCACAAGCTCCTTTCACCTGGGGGTTGGTGATTCTGCTGTGTGGATCATCCTCTCTGTGTGTGGCATTCTGTGGACGCTGTGGCGATGTCATCTCACATGAACTTTCTGAGATCGTCTTCCTTCTGCAGCTGGTCTGGGAAAGGAAATGCTGCCATGCTGCAGGGAAACGTCATGGGAACGGACTCTGTGGTCCTTCAGTATCAGGGAATGGACAGCGAACGTCATCGGAGTGGACAAAGTCTGGAGATATGCATCAGATATTGCACACATGCAACTGTAAACTGCAAGTTCTGCAATGAACATACATGACTTAAGTATTGCTGCTTGACTCTGTGTGTGTGTGTTTGTGTGTGTGTGTGTGTGTGTGTGTGTGAATTTGTGCATGCATGAGCATTACTGGACGTGAATGAAAGCTGGTCTGTACTGAAATGGATTTCCATCTATACAAATGCAATGCCACACCCCCCCCCCCCCCCCCCCCCCCTTTCCCTTTCCAGAGTCTGACATCGGATATACAGTGCAAAATAAGCAGGAACAGATCCCTCCAAGAGTGGTGCACATGTTTATCCAAGCACTGTGCATTGTGTCCAGGAGACAGGAACCCCATATGGTACAGCGCTATCCGTGACCCAAGACGCTGCAGTACCTGCTCCATGACCCACCCCACACAAGTCTGTGCAGAAAGGGACTGAACTCTATGTGTACTGTGAGTGGACTGAATGACTGCCAGTGTATCGTTGATGGTATGAACGTGTGGAGTGAACAACTATGGCACATAGTGTAGCTGTGGTTGCTTGTTCACTTGCTTTATCCTGTGTTGCTTGTAACGGTCAAGAAAACGGTCTTGTACTTACGTCATGTTGCATTTCACCAGTGACCCTGCCATTTGTGACACAGAATTTGAGTGATTCTATGACTGTGAAACTGGAAGGACGAGGGATGTGGGACAGAAGTTTGAGAGGTAATGGGGGACACTGCATGATGTGCTTCACAAAGAACACAACTGTTTCAGTGATTGCCCAGAGGGTGAGGAAGACCAGCCTGTTGGAGAGAGCGAGAGTCCACCTGAGCTGAAGGTAGCTCCAGCAGGGAGGGCAGCTGTGTGGGACATGGCCAGTCATAGTCAGGTGGCCAGTCATAGTCAGGTGGCAAAGATCTTGGTCGTCATCTTGATTCCCAGGGCCCCCGCTGGAAGGTTGTGCCTGGTGCGTGGGCCAAGTTGAACCACTCGCTTAAAAACCACATGAAAAACCCCAAGTAGGAGTTACCGTTGGTTCATAGAGTCCATTTTCTTTCTTTTAGTGAAAAATCTGGGTTTTTATTTTTCCCCATTTGTTTTTTTAACAAGGAAAGTTTCCAATCACTGCAGAGGGTTTGTTGTTGTTGCTAGAATTGGAAAAAGCAACAAACCGTACAGATGACAAACTGAGCCAGTAGGACAAATGTTATGAACTTGCCCCTTGATTCTGAGGTATCCCTGAAAGGCATGTCTTGAAACAAACAAGAAGTTCTGGAAAGTAGGTCCGGAGTGCTCTCTGCTCTTAGAAGGTTCTTTTTTTTTTTTTTTAATTATTTCTGGGCCCATTCCTGCATTGGTTTGCACCAGAATCAGTTAGTTCTTTGGGGCAAAGCAGTCATCTGATAACAAAACCCATGTAGAGCAGGCGGGCATGACAGGTCCCTACCATTGTGGGCCTGCTTCTTACCTATCCATAGCTTTCTGTCTGTCACCTTGTGCAGTGGCAGACTAATCTCTTTGTTGGTTGTGGAAGTCTGATGTCTGAAGGTAAGGAGCTGTGGTACTGTGTAAATGCGCCCAGCTGTCTCTACAGAATGCGTTGTTGCAGAGTCCATGGACCTTCCCAAGAAAAAAAAAAAACCCTGAAATTTTTAACCCTTTCACCGCCATAGGCGCCTTTTGGCGACGAGTTGGCAGAGCGCCAAAGGCGCCTTTCGGCAACAAAGTAGGGTGACCTAACTCGCGATACTCTCACGATCCTAGTTCATGAGATAAAAAGCCAGCAATAAACGTCATAGTTGGGGGATGGTCTGGCCCATGCTCACAGCCATTTGCTTTGTCAGAACACTATTCAGTTCAGTGTTTTATTGACTTTATTCCGATTGTTTTTCCATTCACTATGACGTCACCACCAAGCACTTTACGTACTCGACCTTGCCGTACATTTACCACAGATCAAGTGCTAAAAATATTGAATAGAAGACCCAGACAGTCATGAGTAAAGAACGATAGTGAGGGCTTGACCAAATTATTCCAACGTGAAGCGTTGGACCGTGGCCAACTTGTTATGAGAGGCTGATAAGATGCCCACTTACTACCCTACCGCGTGTGCCCCAGTGTTTTTGCGTTGAGCCAGCCAGCACTCACTGACTGTTCACTAACTCTGTGTGAGGGAGCCAACTAAGACTTTAGGCAACAAACTTCACACACACACGCTGTGGGCCGACTCTTGCTGGTCGAGGTTGAAGGGGGCGTGGCCAACTGACACGTGAGAGGCGAGTAGCACAGACATGTTTCGAGTGGGTGTACAGCTGATTATATAGATCAACTGAATGGCAAGGTTCAGAGACCAACAGGCACATGAATGACTTTGTGTTCATAAAAAAAAAATATATATATATATTACTGTTGAGAGTGAAAGGGACGTGTGTGTGTGTATATATGTGTGTGTATGTATGTGTGTGTGTGTATGTGTGTGTGTGTGTGTGTGTGTGTGTGTGTGTGTGTGTGTGTGTGTGTGTGTGTGTGTGTGTGTGTGTTCCCTTTTTCTTTCTTACATGTGTACCAGTTAGACATAAGAAATTAGAATATGTGTGTGTGTGTGTGTGTGTGTGTGTGTGTGTGTGTGTGTGTTCCCTGCTATTGGAGTAGTTGTATTTGTGGCTGTTTCATGCACTTTTCAGTTGGAAATACCATACTTTCTGGTCTTCAGTTGTGAGTGGAGTATTTTTCCTCCCTTGTTGAGAGTTTGTTGGCATTCTTTCTTTATTTTTACACTTAGAAGAAACATAACATTCTTTTTTTATTTTGCTTTTTTTTTTTTTGCACTTGAAATCACTAAAAAATTGAAATTGTTGTTGACGTACCATTACTAACATGTTATGATATGATAAAAGTACAGTGTATCTCCTCCATTTTACAAAAAAAATAGCATGAGAATTGGTTGTTTAGTTCCAGAGATATCGCGTTTCACATATGCTGGTATACAATAAGAGCTTTTTTGGAAAAATGGCTGGCGATGGGGATTTATGCAAAATAGAATGTCTGGCGGTGTGAAGGGGTAAACAGCAGTAACACTTCTAATGATTTTCCCTCTGTCTCCCTGTGTGCTTTGTGCACAAAGTCATGGAATATTAGATGATTTGTCCTGCGATGGATGTGTTTCATACTGATGGCCCATTAGTGCTGTCTTTCACCATTTGAAGCTTCATGAATGTGGCTGATTAAGGTGTCAGCAGACGTGGATAGGGCTTGTTCTCTAGAAGGTGTTTGTCCTAGTGATGGTCAGTGAGTGCACTGTCTGTGGCCAGAGTGTTGAGGATGTGACTGGCTGAGGTGTCGGTGACATGAATATCCTAGTCAGTGTCAGGAAGACTAGGGGGGAATGTTCAACATGACTTTACCAACAGGAAGATGGAAGGGATGGGTGGAGAATGGCGACCAAGAAAGCAGCAGCGATGTGTAAAGTGCCTCTAAAGATATAGGATGTTGTGAACATTGGAAAGAAGTGTTAGCAAAGTCCTAGATTAGCAGCAAGATTGGGGGAGAAGGATCCTCAGTTTCAGTGCTTTAAAGAATACTGATAGCAGGTTTGCCACTGTTTCCCAGATCGTCAGAACAGAGGATCATGGGATAGCCCGTACCTTTAACCTGCAGAGGTTTGCAGCTTGGTGTTGTGACGGCAGTGTGACTTTCAGGGACTTTCTTCCCTCCCAGATAACAGTGCTACTCACTCCCTCGGTCTGATGCAATGAGTATGGTTTAGAATAAATTTGTTAACATAAGTTATACATTTCCTTCTGCATGATGCAGGGTGTGTAGGTTGGAATAAATGTCACATGTATGATGGATGTAGTTATCCAGGTTTCATGAGTTTTTAGGAGTGTTTTCTGTACTGTATGCCCTGTCATTTATGAGTTTGATTAGAATTTTCTTTTCCATCACATGAGTTTAAAATATACAGCATGTACACCACTTTCATGGAAGCAGACGCGGCATGAAAGTCTGTCTCTCTGCCTGAAACTACACTAGTTAAGCATGTAACTGTGGGCATGTATCCATTTGCTTTTTTTTCATAAACTTGGGGGGTTGGGAGTCTTTTCCTTCTTTATTTTTTTCCCCGCTTCATAAATCTCTGGTAAAGGGTCATTTTGCATGATTGTGACTGATGTGGAATTATTATAATCAGCACGAATTTTCAAGGTCCTAACCAGCTCCAAGCACCAGTGTCAAGTGTAAAGCCCCATTTCAGCCTTTTCTTTTGTCCCATTTGAATAGCTCACTTGTTTTTGTTTTATTTTATCCGACATCTGCAAAAACCCCACAGCTACAAAACCAGTCAACCTTGGAAAAAATACAATTTTTTTTCTGGCATAGAACTGTCAAGACTGACTGATGATGTATTTGTACAGTGCACATAGCTTGTATGAAAGGTATCCTGTGGCATTTTGGATGATATGAAACAGCACATTGTGTATCAGACAGCAGTAGCACTGTGTGAGTCCTCACTTCGAGACCAGACCTAAAACACAGCGTCTTCACAGTTCAAGGGAAACAACTATCATATTACTGGATGAGCTGATGCACTGTGTGATAGATTGGCGACAGTTCAGCTGATGGTGCTGCATGCCCCTTGAACCCTCCTCGGAGGATTGCAGGATGGGCGGCTTCTTGTCTGGCCCTGTGCAGTTAGTTAAACAGATCCCTCCCCCACCACTTCTGCCTCAGATAAGAAAGAAAATTTGTCAAGATTTCACTAAGGCGCCACCTTTCCCCCGTAGTTCCACTCTCAAAGACAAGCATAGAAAAATAATCCTAGTTTCTTTTGTGATTTTGTTACATCGCCTTCAGTGTTGGTGTCAGAGAACTGAAGTGAAGAGAGGAATGTGGTGTATTTTTATCAGAACATTTTCTGTTCCACTTTATTGTTTTCATTGTTTCAGGCCGTTCAGTGAAGCAAACTGTTTATTTGATAGAATGAGAAAACAACCCATTGGGCAGATTCCACGCACAAAATTGCAGCTCAAGCACAGCATCTCAATGACCATGAGACTAGTGGTCATTTGTGCCGTCCTCTTTCAGACCTATGTCATGACCAAAAGGAATAGAGCTGAGCCATAGTCCATGTCACAGCAGTAGTTACTTCAAACTGACTTTTGCCACATCTCCCTGGAATCAGCGAAACAGATCACATTGAGCTGGGAAACAGTGTTGTTTCTTTGAATTCACCGCAGCCCCATGTCTATGAACTCCGCAAAACAGATCACACTGAATGAGGAAAGTCCGTCTCAATATTGTTGCTTCAAATTGACCACAGGTACATTTCCACGGACTCGGCAAAACTGATCACGCTCAATGGAGAAAAGAGAACCAACAACATTTTGATGTGACTGTTGGCAGACAGAATCTGACGGAGCATGGACCTGGTTTGTTGTGTGGACTGCGGAGGGACAGCAGTGTGCAGCAGTGTGCAGCAGTTGTGTAGACTTGTTGGCCATTTCGCTGGATGTAAGTATGAACTGTGTGCACTGTGGTGAACACGTGTGCTGGGGCTTCATGTGACAGACGTTTGGACTCTTCTGCCACTTCACCGTGGACTTTGTGCGCACAGTGCTGCACACCTGTGCTGGTGTGATGCGTTGTTCTGTTGTGATTTTCTTGGAGAACCAATATTTGATGAAGAGGTGACGTGGACATGGCATGTGTGTACTTGTATGTTCTGCAGAGGTGGTGAAATTTAAAGATCTGTTCAGAGTTCAAGCATTTTTGCAGAGCGTCAAGTTTTCCAACAGTCTGGAGAGCTGAGATTGTGCTTGCTTGCTGTGTGTGTGTGTGTGTGTGTGCATGAGAGAGAGAGAGAGAGAGAGAGATTGTGGGTGTGGGTTGTACATAAAAGTCTTATTCAGAGCTAATGATGGACACAGTGTGCTCATGTTTCTGTCCTGGCTTTATTTGACCCTTTGCAGCATCGCTATCATGTGTTTGTCAGCATGCTCCGTGGTGAAAAGTAAACCCTGGTGGAGGGTTTGGTGTGAAATGGATATGTTCATGTTTCATGTGAAGTGAATGGTATGCTAATATTTGGATATGAAATGTTAACATGTGAAATGAAAGTTATGTTCATATTTTCATGTGAAATTGATATGTTCATATTTTCTTGTGAAATGATTATGTTGTCAGAATAAAAGCAAAAAAAAAAACCAGAGCAATCTGAAATTTTGTGAAATGAATCTATTCATGTTTTTATGTTAAATGAATATGTTAATGGTTGATGATGTGAAATGAGTGGTATGTTCATGTTTGATGTGAAGTGCATGGTTTATTCACATTTTTATGTGAAGTCATTGATTTGTTTGTTCCTGCTTGGATATGAAATGAATGGTATGTTGATCTTTTTATTTGAAATAGATGTTTTGTTCATACTAAAAAGGGAATGTAGATTGTTCTGGCTTTTTGTTCTTGTGTGTTGGTTGATTTTTTAATTTAAGACACTCCACAAATGGTGGCCGGCAAATCTCGTGAGTGATTTGTTCACTTTAGCAGACTTATGAGTTGCATCAATCTCCAATGAAGAAGTAATGAAATAATTTTTTGTTTTGTACATACAATTTGGATATACATATAGCTTTGGAAAGGGCATTTGGTACATGAATGCATATTGTTGGAAGTTGTGACTGATCTTCATATTTGCTTGCGGTCGCTTTTTAATGTTGCTTTACATTGCATTATTAGCCATTGGGGCATGGTAGTACTAGTAGCACTGTAGTAGTAGAGTGTGTATACATATGTACATTGTATGTGTTTAAATGTGCAATGACACTTCAGTTTGTATTGTACACAGCAGATGCGCATATATGTCTGGAGAGGTGAATGTATGGGTGTTGAAAGGGAGGGAGAGTGGGTGTGGAAGGTGGGAGAGAGAGAGAGAGAGAGAGAGAGAGAGAGAGAAATTGTGGTGGAATGTGTACAAATGAGACTTGTGGGTATTTGCCTCCACAATCTGCATGTGATGTGGACTGTATGGTTGAACTAACCAATTGTACATCTACTTCCAAGCTAATCAGAGTCTGTTGTGAAGCCTTTTTTATGGTCATGAGCAAGTCTTTACAAACTGTGGCTTTCTTTTATTGAACTTGTTTATGTAAATAAAATTATTATTTACTTAAAAACTTTCTTTATCATGCTGTAGTTTGGGATATGTGTGATCTTTGGTTCTGCTGTCGTCTAGAATGGAAGGATGAGAATTAAAAATGGTGTGTTTGCAACTTTCCTTCTGTGTTCCATGTATGTCTCTGTGTCAGTGTGTGTGTGTGTGTGTGTGTGTGTGTGTGTGTGTGTGTGTGTGTGTGTGAAAAAGCTTTGTAGTGCTCTCCTTGTAATGTAGCTTTCACTGTAAAATGTGATCATATCAAGTGCCAAGTCTTTAACATTGTCAGACATAAAACATTTTACAGCTGACTCGATGAAAACCTTGCTCAGAGATGTCCCACTTGATGTGATTTTTTAATTTCTGATGGAGATAGACATTTTTTCATCTAAGATTTTACAGAAGGAAGTCTGATTTTTAATAAGGTATGTGTCTCAGTGTGTGTGTGTGTGTGTGTGTGTGTGTGCATGTGCATGCAAATTATGCATGTTGAGAGTGAGAGAAACAGTTTTGTAGTCTTTGCTCAGAGTGAAAAAGAGAAGAAATACTTGTACTTCTCTCTCTCTCTTGCACCAATACACACACGCACTCAATGAACTCCTTACAATACCCACTCCCTACCTCCCTTGGCAGCAAAACAAGACATGAACAAAGAGGTGGAGGTGTGGATAAGTATGGGATAATCAGGTACGTGAGAAAAAGGTGAAAAAAATGATATTCCTGAATGAAACAAAGCAAAAGATTTCCTACAGTACCAACTCTTTTAGGCTCTTGCTACGGTACTGCAGATTTTGTACTGTTTACTCTAGTTTACTTGCCTGTTAACATAGAACACTTGCGTAGTCAGATACCATGGAGTGCTTTTATGGTAGTATGGAGTGCTCTTTATGGATCACTTCAAAGATTTCCTTGTACAGACGTGTATGGTAGATCAGATTATAGCAATTACAGAGATACTTGTACTGTAGTAGTGACTTCTTGTGACTATTTGTGCAGATATTCAAATAGTCACTAGTGCAGATATTTGTATAACAATGTGGACTGCTTGTGTAGTGTATGGACCCATTTATATCGACACTTGTTAAGTTGTTTTGTAATTTGAATCTCTTTGAATTTTAGTATTGACTTCTTGTGTAGATATGTGCCTAGAAATTTGGACTATCCATATGTCTGACAGTATCAACTGCTCATATGGTAGTTAAAACTACTAGTAACGTGGACACCTTATGTAGACACTTGTATGTAATAAGGACTATGTAGCATTGACCGACTATTTGTACAGTAGCATTTGTGTGAACAGCTTTTATGAAAGTATAGACTACTTTTGTATGGTAGTACGAGCTACTTGTATGGTAGGTAGTTTTGGTTACTTGTTCGATAATACCAAGTATTTGTGTAACACTATGGACCACTTGTAGAGAACTAAGGCATAATTAAGAGAACTTGTAGAGAACTAAGGCAAACATGTCATAAAAAAAAATATGGACTTCTTGTAGTATGAGCTACTCATACAGTAACATAGACTACTTATAGCTTCTCTTAGGGTGATATGTGCCAAAAAAACAGGACAAATGAAAAAGACATGTTTCACAATATATCTTTGGTTATTGTTCTTTCATACAGACATGTTTCACAATAAATCTTTGGGTATTATTGTTCCAATACCAATCCTTCACAAGGTATGTATGTATTGTGCATTGTTATTCTGTTTATACCAATGCTGCACAATATTCTTGGTTCATTATTCTGTTTACACCAATGTTTAAAGTAAAACAGACAGCACCATCACAGGAAAACATGCCAAATACAAATATTCACACAAAACAAAGTGTAAAGTAATGTAGGTACATTACAAAGCAGACAAGTCGATTTTTGACAAAGTCTCTTCTTCAAACATGACAAAAAGTTCACAAAAATACTCACATCAGTATTGTTGAGGGTATACTGCTGTGCACATTGTTATTTACTGTTTGTCATGTCTGAAGAAAACAAATTTGTCAAAAATTCGCTTGTCTGTTTTGTAATATACTACATAAAATCTGTGTTACTTTACTCTTTGTGTTGAGTTATTCATATTTTGGCCTGTTCATACCAATGTTATCTGACATTTCTCGTTAAAGTTCTCTCTAATCCATTTCGTCAAAAACATTTCTCGTATATTCTGTCTATACTAACATGTTTGACAATGTTACATCACTGTGCTGTTTTGTGCCGCGTCCGTGTTCCTCCTCCCACTCTCACATGCAGACTGATCCATTCATTCATTGTAACGACACATCTCCACTGCCTTGGCCATGAAAAAGACACAGAAAGTAGACATCAGTATCAAACGGCTGTATTTAGTACCCAGTTAGTCAAGTGACCAGCATGACACAGTTAATACATTGTAAGCGAAGGGGACTGCAGGCCAACACACAACCTGTTGTAGCTGGGCAGTTCACAGACTGCACCACTCAGGGGGGGTTAGAGGCATCGGAAAAAGAAAAAAAAAAAAAACCCAGCTGTTAACATTAATGGCTTTAAAAGCACACTGCTGAACACATGAACTTCCAACACACAAACAGTGATAACTGATGACATAAACCAGTGACTGCACTGACATTAACAACACACAGACATCGACAATGACCACATAGACTTCAACACACAAACATTAATAGTGACCACATAGACATCAACATTGACCACATAGACTTCATCACACAAACATTAACAGTGACCACATAGACATCAACACTGACCAGACAAACACCGACAATGACCACATAGACTTCAACACACAAACATTAATAGTGACCACATAGACATCAACACCGACCACATAGACTTCATCACACAAACATTAACGGTGACCACATCGACATCAACACACAAACATCAACACTGACCACACAGACATCAACAATGACCACACAGACATCAACAATGACCACATAGACATCAACACTGACCACACAGACACCGACAATGACCACATAGACTTCAACACAAAAACATTAACAGTGACCACATAGACACCAACACACAAACATCAACACTGACCACGCACACATCAACAATGACCACACAAACATCAACAGAGACCACATGGTCATCAACAATGACTACACAGACATCAACATGGATAACACAGACAACAATGACCACACAGACTTCAACATACAGACATCAACACTGACCACATAGACATCAACACTATCCACACTGACATCAACAACTGAACACATCCAGCATCAATGATGACCAGAAAGACATCAGCAACTGAATACAGACATCAATAACAACCAGACAGCAATCAACAACTGATCAAACAAACAACAATTGATCACATCGACAACATAAAATGACTGCAGAAATCAGCATGAGCCTCTCTCAACATACCAACCCAGCCAATCGTATCAAAGTGGAAGATGGCTGAGCCACAACATGAAATCACTTTGGTGCAACTGACGTTCATTACATCCACTGCAGTCCATGGAGCATGAATCTGGCAGGGGGTGTCACTATGGCTTCCACTGCACTCTTCCACACCAGTCAGTGAACGGAACTTTATACGTGGCCCTAAAAATCCTGCTGTCAACCAGTCTTGAAGAGGATTAAAAATGAAAAAAAAAAAAAAAAAAGAAAATAAAGATGTCACACATGCAATTCAATACATGAATAAACGTACATCAACAATTGGTGGGTTTCTAAGCGTATTCAAATTGCTTTCTCCCCTCTCAACCCCTGCTTCTGATTTGGTGGTTCTCAGATGGTTTCTAGTCCCACAAATTGATTGGACATGTGGGCAGACATAGGAGCAAGCAAGACTGCTGCATTCTTTCTTTTTCTTAAAGACATACAGTAATTAACAGATGATACTTGAAATTACCAAATGACACTTGACTCTGGAGAAGAGTGGCACAAGCCAAGGGATGTTCAATGTACTCTATGGAGTGAACAACCAGCCGGCCTCATTCCTTGCTAGTGTACAGTCCACACAAGAATGTGCTTTATCTGTTGGCCGACCGATGGTTCACTGGCACTTACGCTGATATGGAGGGGACAGCCACATGCATACATGTACAGAAACTGGTATACGAACTAAAACGCCGTTGTCCAAATGAGCTTTCATGTACATGATTATATTACGCCTACATTTGGTCACATCTGGCAGGTCCAAAATGGGGACACAAATAGTGAAACTTTGAATATTTCTATTCTGTACATTTTCAGGCACTCGGTCTCTTCAACCTCTTTTCTGCAATATCAATATTGTAATAAATAGCTGGTAATATCTGTAATAAACGTCAAGACAACGTACAAAGCTGCTTCAGGACAGAGCAACAGCACATGTTGTTGGAGGGACAGCTCAGTTTTTATCATCATAGCCAAGCCAACCACATGGGGCCTTTGCAGGGCTGGGAACCTCCCAGACAAACAAGGTCACAGTGTGAAAAAGAAATAAGCAACAAAAGCAAGGAATGACATGGCAGGCAAACTACTGACATCCTTAAAAAAAAAAAAAAAAGCAATGACACGGCACTCAACTCTGACGTCCACAGAGACAAGAGAAGGCTGTGCCAAAAGTCCCAGTGAGCCCCCTTTATTTCTTGATCCCAGATTTGAAAAAAACCTAACCCAACCCAAAATATTTCAATGAAATGACAAAATCAATAATACAGGCAGACAGACACAGCAGAATGCACAGCTAGCCTCCACTATGGGCAGTGTGTATAATATTCACTACCTTGTCACCAAATTACAACAAAAATGCTATTGTGTCATAAACCTAGATCAGAGGAAACAAGTGTCAAAGAGTTTTCAGACCATAGGCAGGGAGAAGGTCCACAAAGACGGAAGACTGCAGATATTGTAAAGAAAAATGGAAAATAAAACAAAAGGCAGAGTGAAGGAGAGTGACAGACAAGAAGGACACAGAAAACCCTGAGAACAGAGCACCATGACTTCCACCGCATGGCTTTGTTACTCTGGTCAGTCGCCATGGTTTCCTTTACAACTTTCGCAACTCTCCTTGATTGGTGATGATCCTTGGGGGAGGGGGAGGGTGCAGGGGATAGCAATGGCTTTAAAACAAGGGAAAGGCTGGGAGTGGGGATGGGGGAGCATACTGAGGTGATGTATATGTGGAACACACACACACACACACACACACACATTGTTAAGGAACGGGCAGACACCTAATTCAAATCTGTCTAAATCTTGGGATAGTCACAAAGGTTCCAACAGTACAACAACTGACCGACAAAAAAATCTTAGTAATTGTTGTTCTTTTTTAGCCTACGAACTTGACAGATTAACTAGTACTTGAAATCAGACATGAATTTAGCGAAACATGGACAAAGCCCATTTCTGCACGATACAGTAATGGTTCATTCATCTCACAAACTGATCACACAACATACAACTACAACTGTAAAAGCAGCAGAGAAAAGAAAAACCCAAAGCAGGGGTATGCATCCTCAAAGCTCAGCATTTAACACATTATTGTATAGGTGACGGAGGCAAGGGTACTGCCTCTGCATATGAAGAAAACCAACAAGCCACAACAAACCCACAACACCAAGACCCACTTGGCCAAGCCGCTGCACTGGTGCCAACAATCCTCTTTCCATTCACAAGCTCACACACTGGACACAGAGACACAGGTCTTCACTGTCGACAGCCGGAACGCTGGACTGCCCACAGACCCACCACGCAGCTCACCAAAGCAAGAGGAATTCTGGGACACCAGACTTGAGTTCCACACTAGCACCGTGCTGTGCTCTGGGTCCAAGGTTGTCTTCCATCTTTGACACACACACACCCGTTTCATATCATCTGCCAATGTCCGCCTTATCAGTGTCACAATGGATCACCAGTGTGACACAACACCCTTCCCATCCTTCACCACAGTGACTGGCAGGAAATCACTATACAACATAGTGTAACGCATGATTTTTGAACTCTGCAACACCGTCTTAAAAAAAAAAAACAGGCCAGATGGAAGCAATGAACAAGACACTCAGCGCGGGCCTGAGAGAGAGAGAGAGGGTCAGGAGCCATCCTGTCTTGATGCCAGAATGACAAAGACCTTGATGAGGTGAGTGCCGCTTGCCTCTACCTCTAAACAACACTGGACATGTAAAGATATTCACTATACCTGCACCTCGTCACTTGTCTACAGAACTGACAACAATGGACATGAAAAAGATGTTATGATATGTGTGCAACTGGTCCATACAACTGGACAGTACTGTAAATGGACACAGACGTCAACGATATGTGTACTGCTTGTCTATAAACTGCACAATAATGGAAAGAACTCGGAGGTCACCACCAAACCACCACTGAAACACAGAAACTGATAGATACCACTAACATATACATCGCCATACTGCCCAGAGAGAGATGAACATTACATTGATACATTTTTTTCGATCAACAAAAAAACAAACAAAACCCAGATGATGTCAACTGAACTTTTCTGTACTTGTCTCCTGTCTTGACAGATCCCATCAAAATTCTGAGTTGCCGTCAGGACTGATCTGGTCCATCAATGCCTGACTCACAAAACAGCACAACTGGCCTCTCTTTCCATGAACCCTTGCTTCCTTTGGGATCTTCATCTAGCAACACGCTGTACAGCTTCTACCTCCAGTGTCCATCTCCAAAGCTGGACGGAACTGGTGACCATGCACAGGTGGAGATGGTTGGGACACACACATCGGTCGCAGGCCATCCACCTCCCTGCCCAGAACAGCTCTGCACTGGACACCCCAGGGAAAAGAAACCAAAGCCAACCCAAAGGAACCTGATGCAGCACAGGTGAGAGAGCAGCAGCAGAAACACACAGGTGGAGAACCTCTGCCATGGCCTCAAGCACCTGATGGTACACAGCTGTGAATCTGAACAGGAAAGGAATACTGGCTTTCAGAGCAAGCCTGAGACCATTCTACTATCTGCATTCTACATGTCTGGACCTGCAGACCATCTCTAGCCAACAATGCATGACATCAACGTGGCACAGTCCAACATGTACGACTTAAATTCACACATGAAGCGGTGTTGTCACAGAATCCAAGCAGACCAGAAAGCATCTTGCCGTTTCTCTCTGTCAGGAAAAGGGGTGAAGAGATCACGTCAGCACAATTAGGGTTCCTCTTTTTGTTTATATCTTCACTTGGAAAAAACCCACCATGACTCTGTGTCACTTTTTAAGGACTAGAATGATGTCCATGTTGCCATTTTACATTCCTGCCTGTCACAATGACCCACACTGTGACCACCCGGCAAAGGGAAACCTGTCCATGACTGCCTTGCAGTTGAAAGAGAGCAGGCCTTTGTGAAGTGGTCAGTCTAAAGCAGACAAGCAGAACAACTGGAAAAAAGGCATGTCTTCAAAATAAAGAGTGTTAGAGCTACATCTCAAGCAGTGGATAGGCACTGTATCATGACTCTTAATAATTATGAGACATGTTCACTGGGAGGTTTTTAGAGGGTGGTTGTGGTGATTCATGTTAGTATATATCTCATACACACACACACACACACACACACACACACACATGAAATCCCTCTACATAATTCTTTACACAGTCTACAGAAGTACTCATCTTTTATTATGATTAAAGATCGTCTGAACAGCTTGATAAAGGATCAGGGTCCAGATACACCAAAGGGCAGGAGAGGTGTTCACTTACAAAGTACAGAAGTATTCACTACACAGCACAGAGGAGTTCACTCACACAGCAAAGTTGTTCACTCACACAGCAAAGTTGTTCACTCACACAGCACAGAGTTGTTCACACACACTTAACATGGAGATTTTCACCCACAAGACATACAGATATCCACTCACACAGCACAAAGATGTTCACCCACACACAGTGCAGGGGTTTCACTCCCAACATACAGGTCTTCACACAAACACCAATGAAGTGTTCACTCACATACCTCAGGCATTCACATGCACAGTTCAGATGTTTTCATTCACACACTAAGGGCTCCCACTGAGGAAAAGCAAAAAAAACGCTGACACTCCAACCTCATCCCCCTGCAAAAGAACCCTCTCCCTGACATTGCAGCCACCACACATCTCTCCTCGTGTTTCCATGCCTTAGCACAGTGCATTAACACCCACACCCCATCTTCATTACATCTTACTTCAACACAACAGTCACAACGCCAATAGAAAGCCTTCCAAGCTTCTTCCAGCTTGCTATATACCATGAGTCGATTAGTAAATGGTCAACGCTTTGGTCCATCTACAACCAGGCCTATGGGTTTGTACCACCTTTAGTCGTCTCTTTGACTTTGGCCGCATCTTACCAATGCACAATGTCTCTAAACGCTACATTCTTATTATTGCCTACACAGTGCAACTGAACAGACAAAACAGTGATGGCTGCTCTCACGAAGAATGAGATCTTGTGACAAAACCTTCAAGAATTCAACTGCCACTTTTTTTTTTTTGTTCCTGACTTTTTTCCCTGAGACGATTCATTTAAACCTAATCTCCATTTTTGGGGGTTGAAAACTGTAAATTCACAGAGAAGTGGGAGCCCTGGTCTGTTCAGAGATGTTCACTTGCATGTCCCCGGCCACACACATGGAATGTCTGTCTCTGCTGATGCTTTTTTTGCCTTTGCTCTCAAAGAGGATAACATACAGAAGAAACAATGGTGAAGGAGATATAGCGCAGAGCATTTGAGTGAGAGTGTGTATGTGTGAGAGAGAGGAGCAGGAAGAGGAGGAGGAGAGGAGAGAGAGAGAGAGAGAGAGAGAGAGAGAGAGAGAGTGTGTGTGTGTGTGTGTGTGTGTGTGTGTCTGTGTGCATGCATATATATGTGTGTATGAAGAATAAAGTGGTGTGGACAAAAAAAGGTAATAATGACAGGTGAACCCAACTACTGTCAATAATAGGACAAAATACAACAGTTTGTTTATCAACCTGAATGAAAGGACAAGTGGGCCATTCTCCTGGATGGTAACAAAAGGCCAAATCATTTCTTCATCAGTCAATCATGTCTGCAAAAGTAAGACAATGGAATGGGATTGTAAGAGCGTCAGTGAGGGAGGGGGGGAGGGGGAGAGAGAGAGAGAGAGAGAGAGAGAGAGACAAGAGAGAGAGAGAGTGAGAGAGATGAGACCTTCCCTGGAGAAGAGATATCTATAGCTGAACTGATTCCCATACAATGTGAATGCCAAACAGACCAACACTACTGCAAGTGATGTGAATCCACCTGACTTCTTCCCCCAGTACTGTACACTCTCCTGAACACAGCTGCTGCTGTCATCTGAACACAACCTGACTGTTGAAAAGGGGGAACACAAGAACACACACACACACACACACACACACAATCTACTGCACAGTGTTTTCTAAATTCATTTACAGCTCAAAAGAGACTATGTACACCATGTGGGGAACACACTTTAAACACAGCACAGCTCAACACTCTGTCCCCAAAGACAGAAGTTAGTTCCTCAGAATGCATGTCCACACTGCAGTGAAATCAACAGACCAAGATGACAGAAAACATTTCTAATGATACACAGACACACACACACACAAGACATGAAACTTTATCAGAAAAATGTAGAAAAAAAGACAGAAACATCCAAAATGAAAAAAAAAAAAAAAAAAAAAAAAAAAAAAAAAATCATTGGGTAATTAAGAATGTTGTAAATGATTTGATACATTGTGCATAATCAAAAAAAAGAAAACAATTTCTGTTGATAAAAATCACATACTGATCCAGACAGGACAGATCTCTGTCACCCCGTTATTGAAATAGGGCTCAAGGAATGAAGTCACACCAGAATGCTGGCCCTCAGTGATTGTGATCAACCAGAAACAGCAGGCTACTCACAGCACAACCACCACAAGAAAAGGTATGTCTAGAATCAATGCACAGTCATGCATCTGTCATAATCATCTGCACTTAATATAAACAGGAAAGAAACAGGGAAAAAAATCAATTCTGGTTAAGCACTCCTTGTGCGTCTGAACGCCTGTACACCTTTTTGTGAAATGAAAGCGTCCACACTCAACATGTCTTTCTGCACAGAACACTGGGAAAGTTCCACAAAATCACACTGTTAGAATGGAGTCACTCCAGACAACAACTGAAAACACACCCAATGTGTCTGGAGCTGTTTTGGCTGCACAATCAACAGTGACAACAAACTGTTGTCTTGGAGTCAGAATGGACATCCTTAACCAATGACAAGACATCATGGCTTGTCTGTTCACTACTATCAACCTTAATCAACTTACTGTCACTGTAGGGGAATTGTATTATGATCGCACACATACCTTACACAAACAAATAACCTAATTTGAAAAACAAACAAACAAACAAAAAGGCAAATGAGCAACTCATCTGTTTGCTGCAAGGGCTGTAAAGACTTCTAGGTTGGCTGCAGGAATATAATGCTTACTCTGTTCGCTGCAGAGCTGTAATGATTACATGTTGGCTGCAGGAATATAATACTCTGTTCGCTGCAGAGCTGTAATGATTACATGTTGGCTGCAGGAATATAATGCTTACTCTGTTCGCTGCAGGACTTCACTACAGCAACAATGACTCCTCTGCAACAGGGACAATAATGACTCCTCTGTTTGCAACAGGGACAACAATGACTCCTCTGTTTGCAACAGGGACAACAATGACTCCTCTGTTTGCAACAGGGACAACAATGACTCCTATGTTTGCAACTGGGACAATAATGACTCCTCTGTTTACAACAGGGACAACAATGACTCCTCTGTTTGCAAGGGACAACAATGACTCCTCTGTTCACAACAAGGACAACAGTGACTTCTCTGTTTGCAACAGAGATAACAATGACTCCTCTGTTTGCAACAGGGATAACAATGACTCCTCTGTTTGCAACAGGGACAATAATGCCTCTTTGTTCACTGCAGGATTACAAGGTCTCCTCTGTTCACTGCAGGGAATTTAATGGGGTCCTTTGTTTGCTGCAGGGACAATAACGATTCCTTTCTTTGCTGCAGGGACAGCAATGATTGCTCTACTTGGAACAGTGGCTATAATGACTCCTTTGTTCACCCCAGGGACAATAATGATTCCTTTCTTTGCTGCAGGGACAACAATGATTCCTCTAGTTGGAACAGTGACTATAACAACTCCTTTGTTCACCCCAGGGGCAATAATGATTCCTTTCTTTGCTGCAGGGACAACGATGATTCCTCTAATTGGAACAGTGACTATAATGACTCCTTTGTTCACCCCCCAGGACAATAATGATTCCTTTCTTTGCTGCAGGAACAACGACAATTCCTCTAATTGGAACAGTGACTATAGTGATTCCTCTGTCCACTGAACCTTGGTACAAACATGTCAAGGCTTGAACACTGAGAGAAAACAATACTGCACGGACATGGAATATTATTTACAGGAAACAAACTGGGCGAGAAATTTGTACAACACTTAATGTCTCTCAAAATCAAACAATCCATCAAAGACACTATGCTTGAAAAAATAAAAAAAGGCACATTTGATTGATTTTAGTTTTAATCTACTGTTTACTGCTTTTAAAGACAACACTGATATATTCATTCCAAAAATGGAGACTGGGAGGGAAAGAGAGACAGCCAGACAGTCAAAGACAACGAGAGAGAAAGACAGAAGAACAGAGACGAGGCAGAGAGACAGGCAGAGAGAAAGAGAGAGAGACAAAGAGACAGGCGGGAGAGAGAGAGAGAGAGAGAGAGAGAGAGAGAGAGAGCGAGCCAACTTGCTACATGATATTCAATAGAAATACACTGCCAACATCTGGGACATGAGGTAAATCACCATCCACTGTATGTATAAAAAAACTTCTGTCCAGTTACGTGATACAGTGACTGGGAAGGTAACCTAGATCCCCGCTGGGAGCTACAAAGCAAGAAAGGCAGGAAGCACTGGTTGAAGCTCACCAGATAGGCAACACATAAACCCTAGGTCCCATCATTCATCACCTAACTACAGTCATTTATTCACACATTTACCAAAAAACAAAAACAAAAAGAATAGAAAAAAGATCCCTTCGCAGCAGCAGCAGCAGTGGGTGATATATATTACACGAAGAAATGAAGTAATGACCTTGTAGCCTGTCAAGGTAACATCTGGTGGTGTCCGACTTCCCCAGAGTTATTTCTCTTCTCATGCAGCCGTCCACTTCAGCTGTCCAGAGCACCTTTGTCAGGGTTAGAGCAACATGACAAGCATGGGATCTCCTGTCACTCATCTCATGGACAGCATAGGATCTCCTGTCAGAATCATTCCATGCACAGCAAAGGATCTCTTTCAGAAGTTATCCCATGCAAAAACAGGATCTCCTGTCAAAGCAACCCTACAAAGAGCACAGGATCTCCTGTTACAGTTACCTCAGGGACAGCACAGGATCTCCTAGAATAACCTCAGGGACAGCACAGGATCTCCTCCTAAAGTAACCTCAGATCCTCCTAAAGTAACCTCAGGAATAGCACAGGATCTCCTGTTAAAGTAACCTCAGGGACAGCACACGATCTCCTGTTACAGTTACCACAGGGACAGCACAGGATCTCATGTTACAGTTATCCCAGGGACAGCACACGATCTCCTGTTACAGTAAAGGATAGCACAGGATTTTCTGTTACATTTATCCCAGGGACAACACGCGATCTCCTGTTACAGCAACCTCAAGGACAGCACAGGATCTCCTGTTACAGTAACCTCAGGGACAGCACAGTATCTCATGTCACAGTTATCCCATGGACAGCACAGGATCTCCTGTTACAGTTACCTTGAGGACAGTATAAGATCTCCTGTTAAAGTTACCTTCAGGACAGTACAGGATCTCCTGTTACTGTTATCCCAGGGACTGTAAAGGATCTCCTGTTACCGTTATCCCAGGAACAGTACAGGATCTCTCATGTTACAGTTATCCCAGGGACAGTACAGGATCTCCTGTTACAGTTATCCCAGGGACAGAACAGGATCTCCTGTTACAGTTATCCAAGGGCCAGTACAGGATCTCCCATTACAGTTATCCCAGGGATGACACAGGATCTCCTGTTGAAGTTATCCCAGGGACAGCAAGGATCTCCTGTTACAGTTATCCCAAAGACAGTTCAGAATCTACTGTTACAATTATCCAAGGGACAACACAGGATCTCCTGTTACAGTTATATCAGGGACAGAACAGGATCTCCTGTTAGTTATCTCAGTAACAACACAGGATCTCCTGTTAGTTATCTCAGTAACAACACAGGATCTCCTGTTAGTTATCTTAGGAACAGCACAGGATCTCCTGTGACAGCTATCCCAGGAACAGCACAGGACCTCCCATGATGTTTCCACTATCTGTGCCATCCATGTACATCACAGGCAACAAGGGATCTCCTACACCATGTCCCTGTGTGCTAGGGCACCACAGAACAGCACTGTCTGTCTGTCTGTCTGTCTCCACACACACATCTGGGCAGTTGATTCTCCATGGTGACAGGGTTACTGGAACGTTCAGAGTGTCTGTCGAGGATTCCGTCTGGACTGGAAACATGCTGCAGACTAACTCCACTGCCGGCTGAAGTATGAAAAAAAAAAAAAAAAAAAAAAAAAAAAAAAATCCTCCAAAACTAACATCTTAACTTGGGCAGGAAGGGCATCAGTAAGCCTTCCTGGGAGTGATCTTCATTATTGCTTGGAGTTTGTCGACAGGTCTACTGTTAGCAAAATTAATGAAAAGGACAAAAATAAAGTGAAGTAAAAAGAAGTCTTACATCTCTCAAAGTAGTGACGGCAATTCACACTGTTCAATACTGCTCTATAACAGAACACCGTCTTTCGCTAAGAGACCAATCATAATGCTTGTGAACAATGTTGGGACCACAACATACGACACAATCCTATCAACATCGACCACATGCACACACTGACTAGACTAACCCTGCACAGAAAAAAGCACCGCCTAAGACGACTCCTGACCCAGGGCAGCCAAGGAGGAAGAAGAGGGAGAGTTATACATTGGCAACAGTACGACCCTCCTCCTCGGACACTGACCCTGGCGTGGCACTCAGATCAATGGAATCTGCAGAGTCCATGGAGTCCATCCTGGACTCTTCCCTGCCCCAGGACAGCTGAATCCACCAGGTCACCATGGAATCGACCCCTGTCTGCCATCCCACCACCGACCAGTCCCTCGCTCTGTCCTCCGTCCGCCTCTTGGGACGCCGCTCTCCTCATGTCACGTCCATGTCCTCCTCCTCAATGGTCGTCATGATGCCTGGTTCTTCAAAGACTCCTGTCGCAAGCCCTTTTCTACAACACAACTCCTCGTGATGATTGACATGTCAGCACTTGGCCCACTTCTACAGTAGACCCCCACCCCAGCCACTGCCCCTATTATGTCTGACAAGTCAACAACAGTGACCACACATAGTTCCACCATACTGTCAGTTTGTGCTCTCCTACCACCCACCCACCCAACGTGGGTTTGGCCATGCCGCCCTAAACCCCATGTCCTCTCTATGCATGCTGGGGCTATGTCCTTCCTCACTGGCATGCTGTCTGTGGGCTGTGCACAGTGACAGATTCCTTCCCCAAATTCATTATCCAATCAGGAATACAAAGAATATGAATAGTGATGCTGTTACTTTATGTACTGATCCTCATTGTACACACACAGAAAATTCACTTTTTTTTCAAAAGCTTCCATGGATTGATGAACATTCTGCATAGAATAATACCAGCATCATGTAATCATAAGGGCCTGACCCAATGATAAACAGTTCCACTGACATACATGAGTAAATTAAGTACGATTTTTGGCAAGGTTTTAAGGAGATGCAACACTTACTTGATGGAAAGGTGTATGATAACCATCCAGTTCAATGCATCCCATGAAGAACACCACACATATTTACAAATAACAGTTTTTCACAGGATCCTGAGTGCCAACAAGACAATGAAACATTCTCCCAGTAGGCATGAAGACACACAACACAATCTGTATACCACGTACATATCAGGCACGAAGCAGAACAAGCCAACAGCCAGTCCACCAAACCAGCAGCAAAAAAAAAAAACACAAAGAACATTGGCAGTGCATTGCTCATCTCTTAGCTCACTGAACTGTACATACATTGCCGACAGCCCCCCAACGCCAACAACTGTCACTGAAGGCAACAGTCACAGACAGACCAGTGACTTGAAAGCACATTCACATTCCACCACACACACCCAGCATGAAAAAAAAAAGCCATTCAAAGGGCACAATACACTACACCAAACTTTGTTCCACAAAAACTCAGAAAAATTGATAAAAAAAAAAAAAAAAAAAAGACAATGTAATATCCATCAAGCAAACAAACTCTCTCCCCTACCCCTTCCCCCTCCACCCAAGGAATTTCCATCTAAAATTCCCCAGACAATTACAACGTGTTATAATCAACCCTGATTTCAACCCATTTCAACAATGTTAAGCACAAGCAAAACTGGCTGAGGACCCGTGCAAAGTGGAGTGCCTTGACTGCGTCATGCATCGCAAGACACAGAGTAGTATCTAAGTCTAAGTAAGTAAGTAAGCATCTTCAACCTTTCATATTGGTCATACATAGGGAGGCAATGCAGTATTGTATTTTATTCTGCTGTATGGTATTGTCCTGTACTGTATTGTACTGAATTGTATTGCATTGTGTTATACTGTACTGTATTGCATTGTGTTATACTGTACTGTATTGCATTGTGTTGTATTGAATTGTATTGTGTTATACTGTTTGGTATTGCATTACATTGTGCTGTACTGTGTTGCATTGTGCAGAATTGCATTGTGTTGTGCTGTATTGTATTGTACTGTATTGTATTGTGCTATGCTGTTTGTATTGTGTTGTACTGATTAAATTCTTTGTCACAACAAACATCTGCATGTGAAACCTGTTGTTTCAAGTAAGAGTATCTCACCTAATAAAGTGTCATATTTTTTTCTTCGTTTTTTTTCACTTTTCTTTCTGATCTATGACATGTTCATGTTTATCTTTCAGAATGGATTTTCCACAGTAAGTTGACATTGACAACTGTTGTTGCCATAGATGCTTTTCACTCTGTTACATACAACTGCAAACACAACCTCAATTCATATTTCAATGTCCCTGAAACATTCAACTAAATGACATCCAAAGAAGAAAAAAACATTTCATATAAACATGAACTACATTATGTACATGTATTTTAAAGTTAGGCAAAGTTTCTTCTAGTTATTGCACGCAAATTCTAACTATCACCACTCCCTCAATTTTTTGTTTGTTTGTTTGATTTTTTTTTTGTGTAGTCAAGAGTGTTAAGGCAAGGATAATCTGAAATCATGCAGAGTAAAAAAAAAAACACAACAAAAACTGGTACTGGCAGAAAACCCTATGAACCAGTTTCTACTGATATAACCTCAACAATCAGTTTTACACGGCTGTAACTCTGACCACTGATTCACACTGCTGTGACCCCTTGAGCCAACTAACAATGCTCTAACCCGAACACACACTTAAAACTGCTGTAACCCTAAAAGCCTGTTATTTATCGTTACTTCTAGAACCAACACTTGTTATAACCCCAAGAACAAACTAACAATTCTATAATCCCAAGGCCAACACCCAATGCTGGAATCCCACGAACCAATAACCCTGTTCTAACCCTACACGATGCGAGCGCCTTGAAGCTCTCTACTTTATTGCACAAATGGAGCACAAGAAGTGACACACACACAACAGCCTGTCCCCAAGCAAACAGCGGGACAAGTGGCCTGTTTGGCATGCTGTGACTGGGGTATTACCAGGTCCATCAATGACCGGCTCTTTATCTCCTAACATCATACTGTAAGGCCACTGGCATGGGCAGGACAAGCGCAGTCAAACCACACCAACCATCAGAAATTTTACCATGATTTTTTTTTTTTTTTCGGCGACTGTTCAGTCTGCATACACTTTTAAATGTGTTTTTTTCTTTTTATCTCTTGACTACAGTATCAATAATAATAACATACCAACACTTACTCAAATCACACCATTCCATCTAACTACATTCGATGTCAGTTGTACATGAATACTGATAGCGTAAAAATGAATGATGAGGAAAGGGTTGATGTTTTTTATGTAAGCCCTGTGATATCGTGATTTCTGCATGAATCAGACCATGTCTGAGTCACACCCAACGTCTGAGGGACTGTCCAGGCCACACTGTCACACCCAGCCACAGCCTCAGGCAGTGGACCCAGGGGGCAATGGCATTTCAGGGGACTGGATGATATGACGGGAATACGGCGAAGTACATCACTAGTGTACACACTGAAATAATTGTGATATATGTCACTTGTGTACATACAGGTTGACAGTTACATTATCGTGAATAACATCATTTGTATACAAACTGGCCAACTATAAAAGGCACTTAAGATATTATGCTTTACTTCATACACACACACACACACACACACACACACACACACACACACACACACGCACACACACACACAAGCACTGCTGCAGTAAAACATTGCCATTGTTACTGTGGAATGAAGCCAGGGGGGAAAGACATCCGTGTGCAGGAACAAACTAGGGCTGCTTCAACTGGGGTGGTTTGCTTTTTCTTTGGTTCAATCACAACATGCTTCTCAACAAAAGTAAACATCAAAGCAGTATGAAAATCATGAACAACACCCACAAATACTTGCTCTACCAGTGTGAAAAGCTTAAAATGCCTCAATTTTCAAATTGCTAAGCATAGAGAAAAAGGACCATTAATGTTTCTAGGCCAATCACAGTTATTTCATAGGGAAATAGTCATTCTATTCAATCCATCAGGCAAACATAGATCTATCACAGTTGTTCACCAGAAACTTCAATCAATCTATCAGACAAACAATGAAAAAAGATTAAGTCCATTGAATAGATCCGTGTCACAGGCATTTCAAAACAAAACAATGCTTACACATTTATCACACAATCATTCAACCCGAACTTATTCCTTGTAACTGATCTATAAGGCTGTTTCAACTAAAATCCAAAACAATCACACTCCCTACGTCTATCAGCGGGCAAGAGCTGTTTCCACTGAAAACCAGAATAAAAGATGAGAGGGATCAGGGTGAAGGGTGCGGGGAAGCACAAAGTATATCCAGTGAAATGTCAATTCATCCACACATGCAGACAGTGGGGGTGTTTGGGGAGTGGACGGTGGGGGTGGGGGTCATATTCAATTCGTCCAAACATGCAGCAAAACCCACTGCAGACAACCACCACATCATCCAAAACAAGTGACTCAGCACAATGGGCCAAACACCCCACAGTACAACAGTGCCACTGCCACAGAACCAAGGGCAGAACGGACAACAGCTCCAACCAAAGAGGAAGCAACATCAAATGGCAGACTCCATGGTGTCGTCCTCCCCCATAGAAAGTGGGGGAGACCGTTGCCTGACCTGGAGTGGAAGTTGCTGCCAGCACCATGACCCTGAGCTCCTGCAGGTGGCAGGCGTCGGAAGCGGGAGTTTTTGATGCGGAAGTTGGAGAGGTCTTCTCGGGACATTCCCAGAATGGAGTTCTGGAACCCAAAAGACTGGACATGCAGAGTTCAGATCAGGTAGTTCACCATACACCTGACTACCTTCATATCATCAGGTAAATCACTGTGTACCTTGACTATCTTCAAAAAACATCATAGTTCACCTTGTACCTTGACTGTCTTTTTAAAACATCAACAGATAGTATCATCAAGCAGACAATCGTTTTAACTGAAGTTACTATCTTATGACTGAAGTTACTATCTTTAAATGAACAGATATATATTATGAACCAATCACTATACTATGACTGATGTCATCTACATATCAACAGCCAGTCATTATCAACCAAAACCTAGTATGATATATTGCTATTTCTCCTTCAAGGACCATGACAAAATCATACAGTACACAATATATTCAAGTCCTGCAATAGAACAATAACACAGAAACACAAAATAAACTGATCTTATGAATTACTGCTCTTACATTTGTTTACCTAAACCTACACATCTGGCAGGTAACAATACAATCTGCAAATCAGAAAATCAATGTTTTCTTCTGAAATAATTTTACAGCACCAACCCTCCCTTTTCATCATGCTGCAACTGCCCTCTGTGCCTTTATCCTATAACATGCACCTGACATCACACCGAGACATTTTCCAAGTCAGACCTGTTCTCTGTTATGATCTAGTCACAGGGAACAGTGGCTGCAGACCTTATCTGCATTCCTCCCGCACTGGATCCCTTTCATCTGTACAGAACAGGCACCTAGCAGTGGGCCATACCTACCTCTCTACTGACATAGCGCTGTAAATAATCCTCCTCTTGCCAAACCTTCCGTTTGTCCTGAAACCACAACAAACAGCAGACCCTCCACATCAGACAGAATGAGGGAAACAACAAAACATTTTCATCTTCAACAAACGAGCATACAAACATTGTGTACATCCTGCTTCAATAAATGAAAAAAGCACAACAACATATGTATGGGATTAGAACAATCAGAACTTACAGAAAATATATGATATAAACAACTATAAATGTGAACGAGCGCATGTTTACCAAATCTCAAATCAATGCAGCCAAATCTATACAAAGACCTTTTTTTAAAAAAGAAATTACTAGAGCCAAATCTGTACAAAAGGCTTTTTTTCTTTGAAAAGAAATTGCTAAAGTGTCATATATACATGAGTATGTTTGCAACTGAGTATATGTATATATGAATACACAACAGGAAGAAAGACTAGAGAGACATACACACAGTAATGTACCCATGTAAAGAAACAAAAACCGATTGGCATACTGACAGGGAGAGTTAGAAAGACAGTCAGAGAGAGGAAATATAATTCAAACATTTAGATAGAACACATCTACAGCAATGAGGGAAACCTGCATGGCACGATCATCACTGCCTGAGAGCAAATTATCACATACTATCTTCATTCCATTTCTTCAGTATTCACTGAAATCTTGTTAGTAAGACAGGCACATATGGAAGTAGGACAGACAATACAAAGATCATCTTTACAACTTAAAAGACAAATCTGTGGATTTACTCTACACATAAACACATACACCTATACACTAACCAACGCACAACACACACATACATGCTCACAACATGCATATAAAAGTGTATTTGTAAATGTAATGACAAATACAAACAAGTGAAAAACACACACACACACACACAAACAGTGAGCAAGAGACCTTCACATCTCATAGAAAGTCAGAGACAGACAAACAAAGAGGAAAAAAAGAGGCAAAGAGAAAACACTAAGATGCTGATGGCCCTTCTAGCTGACAGACAGACAGAGAGAAAAAGACAAACATAATGCACCATAACACTGACGATCCAAGTGACCGCTAGACAGACAAAAAGAAATGAGCAAAGAGAAAGCATGACAATGGAGGTAACTCAAACTGTCTGACAGACAGACAGAGAGGAAAAGACAAAGAAAACACACTACGATGCTCATCACCCAGCTGACCAACAGACAGACAGACAAAGAGAATGCACTACGATGCTGATGACCCAGTTGCGCAACAGACAAAGACAATGCACCACGATGCTGATGACCAGCTGACCAACAGACAGACAGACAAAGAGAATGCACTACGATGCTGATGACCCAGTTGCGCAACAGACAAAGAGAATGCACCACGATGCTGATGACCAGCTGACCAACAGACAGACAAAGAGAATGCACTACCATGCTGATGACCCAGTTGCCCAACAGACAGACAGACAAAGAGAATGCACTACGATGCTGATGACCCAGTTGCCCAACAGACAAAGACAATGCACCATGATGCTGATGACCAGCTGACCAACAGACAGACAGACAAAGAGAATGCACTACGATGCTGATGACCCAGTTGCCCAACAGACAAAGACAATGCACCACAATGCTGATGACCAGCTGACCAACAGACAGACAGACAAAGAGAATGCACTACGATGCTGATGACCCAGTTGCCCAACAGACAAAGACAATGCACCACGATGCTGATGACCAGCTGACCAACAGACAGACAGACAAAAAGAATGCACTACGATGCTGATGACCCAGTTGCCCAACAGACAAAGACAATGCACCACGATGCTGATGACCAGCTGACCAACAGACAGACAGACAAAGAGAATGCACTACAATGCTGATGACCCAGTTGCCCAACAGACAAAGACAATGCACCACGATGCTGATGACCAGCTGACCAACAGACAGACAGACAAAGAGAATGCACTACGATGCTGCTGACCCAGTTGCCCAACAGACAAAGACAATGCACCACGATGCTGATGACCAGCTGACCAACAGACAGACAGACAAAGAGAATGCACTACCATGCTGATGACCCAGTTGCCCAACAGACAAAGACAATGCACCACGATGCTGATGACCAGCTGACCAACAGACAGACAGACAAAGAGAATGCACTATGATGCTGATGACCCAGTTGCCCAACAGACAAAGACAATGCACCACGATGCTGATGACCAGCTGGCCAACAGACAGACAGACAAAGAGAATGCACCACGATGCTGATGACCAGCTGGCCAACAGACAGACAGACAGACAAAGAGAATGCACCATGATGTTGATGACCAGCTGGCCAACAGACAGACAGACAAACAGACAAAGAGAACGTTCCACGATGCTGATGACCAGCTGGCCAACAGACAGACAGACAAACAGACAAAGAGAACGTTCCACGATGCTGACGACCAGCTGGCCAACAGACAGACAGACAGACAGACAGACAAAGAGAACGCACCATGATGCTGACAACCGACTGGTCAACAGACAGACAAAGAGAACGTACCCACAATGCTGACGATCCAGCTGGCAGGGATCCAGATCAGAAGGGAAAGGATGATGACAGTGCCCACAATGTTGGTCCTCATCACCTCCACTGAAACACACCAAAGCTCAAAGAGCTGATTCCCCTACACTCTATCATCACTCACTCACACACACACACACACACACACACACACACACACACACACAATATTGGTCTTTGTTGCCTGCAAGGAAATACACAGCATCCACATGTAAGTCCTGAGGACAAGCTCACCTAACTTGCTAACTGTCAGACCCTTGATGAACCTGAAGATGCGATGAGCCAGCTGCTGTTCCACCTTGACACACACCCCATTCTGAAACACAACATTGACACACACCCCATTGTCAATTATGACACTGACACATACCCCATTGTCAATTATGACATTGACACACACCCCATTCTGAAACACAACACTGACGCACACCCCACTGTCAATTATGACATTGAGACACACCCATTATCAATTATGACATTGACACACACCCCATTCTGAAACACAACATTGACACACACACCATTGTCAATTATGACACTGACACACACACCCCATTGTCAATTATTATATTGACACACACCCCATTCTGAAACACAACATTGACACACACCCCATTGTCAATTATGACATTGACACACACCCCATTCTGAAACACAACATTGACACACACCCCATTGTTAATTATGACATTGACACACACCCCATTGTCAATTATGACAATGACACACACCCCATTCTGAAACACAACATTGACACACACACCATTGTCAATTATGACACTGACACACACCCCATTGTCAATCATTATATTGACACACACCCCATTCTGAAACACAACGTTGACACACACCCCATTGTCAATTATGACATTGACACACACCCCATTCTGAAACACAACATTGACACACACACCCCACTGTTAATTATGACATTGACACACCCCATTGTCAATTATGACAATGACACACACCCCATTCTGAAACACAACATTGACACACACCCCATTGTCAATTGTGACACTGACACACACCCCATTCTGAAACATAACTCTGACACACACCTCATTGTCAATTATGATATTGACGCAAACCATTCTGAAGGACCGGCACTCACATCATGGCAGGACACTATGTGACTGCTATAATACAGGATCGGCACTCACATCATGGCAGGACACTATGTGACTGCTATAATACAGGATCGGCACTCACATCATGGCAGGACACTATGTGACTGCTATAATACAGGACCGGCACTCACATCATGGCAGGACACTATGTGACTGCTATAATACAGGACCGGCACTCACATCATGACATGACACTATGTGACAGCTATAACACAGGACTAGCACTTACATCATGGCAGGGCACTCACATCATGACATGACACTATGTGACAGCTATAATACAGGACCGGCACTCACATCATGACATGACACTATGTGACAGCTATATAATACAGGACTGGGACTCACATCATGACATGACACTATGTGACAGCTATAATACAGGTCCGGCACTCACTCCATCGCAGGTTCCCAAATGACAGGTACGTCCAGGTGTTAACACCTCCTTTGTGGGCAGGCATTCTCCTTTCTTGTTGTCCTTGCCCACCTCAGCACAGCACCGCCGGCACATGGCGGTCTCTGTGGACATGGGAGAGAACAGTATATATACACAGCATCATAGCAAATTTATTAGGCTACTAGGACATGTGGTGGTTCAAATGACAGTGACTATGCCATGGATCAAATGACAGTGACTATGCCATGGATCAAATGACAGTGACTATGCCATGCATCAAATGACAGTGACAGTGTGGTGGATCAAATGACAGCGACTATCCGGTGCGTCAAATGACAGCGACTCTCCAGTGGATCAAATGACAGTGACAGTGTGGTGGATCAAATCAGAATGACAGTGTGGTGGATCAAATCAGAGTGACAGTGTGGTGGATCAAATGACAGTGACAGTGTTGTGGATCAAATCAGAGTGACAGTGTGGTAGATTAATGACAAATGATGCAATCATGTCAGATGTCAGAAGATACAATATCCCTACCTTGAATCCTGTATGGAAAGCAACCTAGATAAAGTGATAGACTGATGGTCCTCTGCATGAGACGATAAAATGAGGTCCTCTGTACAGCATGTTCTTCACCCACACAAATCCCTGTCAAGTTGTTTCTGCATAAGACACTAAATTGAGGTCCTATGTGTAGCATAGTCTTGACCCACATAACACCAAGTTCTTTCTGCATGAGACGCTAAATTGAGGTCCTATGTGTATCATAGTCTTGACCAACATAAACCACCACCAAATTTTCTGTATGAGATGATAAACCCAGGCCCTGTTTGCAGCACTCTCCTGACCCGTACAGAACACCACCAATTTGTTTCTGATCAGATGATAAATCGAGTTCTCTATGTGGCATACTCTTAATCATGATGTAACAGCACCAAACTGTTTCTGCTTGAGACAATAAACTGAGGCCCTCTGTGCAGCATGCTCTTCACACACCAAACTGCTTCTGTCATATTTGTGTAGAAAAACAATCTGATTTGATAGTAAAGGTAAATCCAGAACAGTGTAGTCATTCTGAAAACAGTTCCAGAGTTGTAAATGCACAGTCACACAATGAAAAACAGAGGCAATCAGCAGAACCTACCATTCTGAACACAGAGGCAAGGACTCATGATTTTCCCCTGTTCAATGCCCAGCAAGGCACAGTAATTCAGACAGGATCCGTTGTAGCACTTGCCCCTGCAACACACACACACATGCCTTTCACATGGATGGCTTTCTTTTACAAACCTCATACTCCTAAAGGAAGACTCAAGAGCATATGGATACACTCACATGTCAAGGCAAGCTGTCAGGCATTGAGACAAATGAATGAAATAATTACCTGACAAGGCAGTCTGTCTGATGTTTACACTCACATGTCAAGGCAAGCTGTCAGGCATTGAGACAAATGAATGAAATAATTACCTGACAAGGCAGTCTGTCTGATGTTTACACTCACATGTCAAGGCAAGCTGTCAGGCATTGAGACAAATGAATGAAATACTTACCTGTTTAGGCAGTCTGTCTGATGTTTACACTCACATGTCAAGGCAAGCTGTCTGGCATTGAGACAAATGAATGAAACACCTGTCAAGGCAATCGGTCTGATGTTAAGACAAATGAACAGAACACTCACCTGTCAAGGCAATCTGTCTGATGTTAAGAGACAAATGAACAGAACACTCACCTGTCAAGACATCTGTCTGATGTTAAGACAAATGAACAGAACACTCACCTGTCAAGGCAATCTGTCTGATGTTAAGACAAATGAACAGAACACTCACCTGTCAAGGACAATCTGTCTGATGTTAAGACAAATGAACAGAACACTCACCTGTCAAGACAATCTGTCTGATGTTAAGACAAATGAACAGAACACTCACCTGTCAAGGCAATCTGTCTGATGTTAAGACAAATGAACAGAACACTCACCTGTCAAGGCAATCTGTCCAGCATTAATATAGTGAAATGAAACACTCACAGGTCAAAGCAGTGTGTGTCGTGTTAAGACAGATCGATGAAACACTTGCCTGACATGGCAATCCAGCCCTCTCCATCCCTGACACACTGACCGGCTGCACTGCCTTCCCAGCCTGCCGTGCTGTGCTTTCAGCTGGAGGATCTGATCTGCTTTGTTCAAACTGTCCTAATTCCGGATCAGCACATTATATTACATAGTTTTTTTTCTACAACTTTAAGTTTTCATTGTCCTTGAACCATCCAGTGAGGCATGATTTCTCAGTAAATAGGAGCTATAAAGATCCATCATTTCTCTATCAGTACCTCTTATTCCTACGGTTTACATCATAATATTGTGTTGAAATGCCAATAAAACGTGACGGTCATAGTCAATTACACATTTTGCAACTTTGTAAACTTATATGGTTTTCACATTTATTATTTTAGTTATTTGCTAAGATCATACACTGTGATTTCATCTAAACTTTGCCTCACTGTCATGTTATTTCATGGGCTCATGGTGTCAGACGAAAAAAAAAAAAAAAAAAAAATATTTGCCACATCATGTGAAAATTGCTTACTGAACGCAGCAGTGATGTAAGAAGGGAGCAGTTTCGAAACAGTCTCCCTGTACTTATCATTTATGCAAGGAATAAGTTTAAATGCCTAGATCTGAACCGAGATCGATGCCCGACCTCTGGTTGGATACAGGTGCCCTTATACGTTCATGTGCACTCGATCAGAGATTGGGCGCTGGGTAGAAAGAGTTACGATAGATCAACGAAACATTCACCTGTCCAGGCAATTCACCTAGTGTTAAGACAGATGACTGAAACACTCGCCTGTCCAGGCAATTCACTTAGTGTTAAGACAGATGATTGAAACACTCACCTGTGCAGGCAATTCATATAGCTTTAAGACAGATGATGGAAACACTCACCTGTGCAGGCAATTCATCTAGCTTTAAGACAGATGATGGAAACACTCACCTGTGCAAGCAATTCATCTAGCTTTAAGACAGATGATGGAAACACCTGTCCAGGCAATTCATCTAGCTTTAAGACAGATGATGGAAACACTCATGTCTAGTGCTTGTAAAACTGAATGGAACACCCATCTGTCCTTGCAATCTGTCTAGTATTAAGACACGTGGAAGAAATACTCCCTGCACAGACAATATCTCTGAGTGCTTAGACAGATGAATCAACACTCACTTGTCTAGTGTTATGACAGATGAATGCAACACTCACTTGTCTAGTATTACGACAGATGAATGCAACACTCACTTGTCTAGTGTTACGACAGATGAATGCAACACTCACATGTCATGTGTTACGACAGATGAATGCAACACTCGCTTGTCTAGTGTTACGACAGATGAATGCAACACTCACATGTCATGTGTTACGACAGATGAATGCAACACTCGCTTGTCTAGTGTTACGACAGATCAATGCAACACTCACATGTCATGTCTTACGACAGATGAATGCAACACTCACTTGTCTAGCGTTACGACAGATGGATGCAACACTCACATGTCATGTGTTACGACAGATGAATGCAACACTCACTTGTCTAGCGTTACGACAGATGGATGCAACACTCACATGTCTAGTGTTAAGACGGATGAATGCAACACTCACATGTCATGTGTTAAGACAGATGGATGCAACACTCACATGTCTAGTGTTAAGACGGATGAATGCAACACTCACATGTCATGTGTTAAGACAGATGGATGCAACACTCACATGTCTAGTGTTAAGACGGATGAATGCATCACTCACATGTCATGTGTTAAGACAGATGGATGCAACACTCACATGTCTAGTGTTAAGACGGATGAATGCATCACTCACATGTCATATGTTAAGACAGATGGATGTAACATTCACATGTCTAGTGTTAAGACGGATGAATGCATCACTCACATGTCATGTGTTAAGACAGATGGATGTAACACTCACATGTCTAGTGTTAAGACGGATGAATGCATCACTCGCATGTCATGTGTTAAGACAGATGGATGTAACACTCACATGTCTAGTGTTAAGACGGATGAATGCATCATTCACAGGTCTACTGTTTACAGACATGTTTACCTCAAAACTGAACCATTAGTATTCCATGGAGTAAATTTTAGTATTCCATGACAAAAAAAGAGAGAGTATTTTTCTTACCCTGAAGTTTAACATGGACCTTACATTATGCAGTTCTTGCAGCCCGCTCACTGCCCTGTTCTCACACTAAAACACTCACACCAACTAGCACAAGTGCACTACACACACACACTGCACGTATCTAGTTGACCATCTCATTAAAAAAAGATAACAATATCAAAATGCTCTCCTCCCTCTCATGCTCCTCCCCTGCTGCACGCGCGGCACACACACACACACACACACACACACACACACACACAGAGAATGACAGACAGTCACACACATGTATACCCTTCATAGAGTTTTCATTTTCCATATTTTTCTTCTCTTTGTATTGCACTCCACCCCCCTCCCCCCATCCTTCGCCCCGTTTTTTGGGGTGTGGGGGTGTGGGCGGAGGGAGTGAAGCTAATTAACAGTAGAAGTTAAAGTGACAGACACATCTTCAGCAATTCTGGTGTCACTAGAGTCAGGAAACATCTTCTTGAATAGGGGAACAAGACGATTGGGCATTGACAGGGACAGATATGCATCATCAGCCACCAGCTTACACATCATGATCATCATCACAGTGTTTCTCACCTGCTGCTCCAGGTCCCCCATTAGACTTTGCCTCAGCCTTTTTCAATGCTTGTACAACTGAAGGTGTTACTTTCACCATTTCGGATAGTTTTTTTTATTTAATGCGATTTTGACGAAACATGCTTTATGCAATCGTTGCCCCCTCCATGAGCACAACTAAAACCCGTTTCCCACAAAGTGCACCGCACCAAAGTTGGACCTTTTTTGAGCTTGGGACTGAGCACTTCCAAGTATGCATGGTATGCATTCAGGAAAGCTTGCTCCCTCATTTTGGCAACCTTCTTTCCAAATCTAGCTCTTCATCACTCTCATGAATGCGTAATTTCGCTGGTGGCGGCATTCTCTTAGTGAATATCTGTGTCAGTCGCTCACTATGAAAGATGACCGACCATGGTGTAAGTGGGCACGCGCAAACTGGAACTGGGGACAAGAATTTGCATCTTCAAAAGGAAAATAGTACATTTTGAGGGATGGGGTTGGGGGGGATTCAATGTTGCAGATTTTCGTATTTTTGTCCTACTCACTCACCGTATTATTGCATTTTCCATTCAAATTTCGTAAAATACGCTAAAAAATCGTACGGTAGGCAGGTCTGTGTTAAGTCAATGAATGCAACATTCTAATGTCTAATGTCAAGACAGGTGGATGCGACACACATGTGTAGTGTTAAGACAGATGAATGCAACACTCACATGTACACTGTTAAGTCAGATGAATGCAACACTCATGTCTAGCGCGTCAAGACAGATGCATGCAACACTCACATGTCTAGTGTTAAGTAAGACAAATGAATGCAACACTCACATGTCTAGAGTTAAGACAGATGAATGCAGCACTGACATGTCTACTGTTAAGTCAGACGAATGCAAGACTCACATACCTAGTGCTTGGATAACTGAATGGAACACTAACCTGTCCAGGCAATCTCTCTAGTGTTAAGACGGATGACAGAAACACTCACTTGTCTAGTGTTAAAACAAAGGCATGAAACACTCCCTTGTCTAGTGTTACAACAAAGGCATGAAACACTCCCTGTCCAGTGTTACAACAAAGGCATGAAACACTCCCTTGTCCAGTGTTACAACAAAGGCATGAAACACTCCCTTGTCCAGTGTCACAACAAAGGCATTGAAACACTCCCTTGTCCAGTGTCACAACAAAGGCATGAAACACTCCCTTGTCCAGTGTTACAACAAAGGCATGAAACACTCCCTTGTCTAGTGTCACAACAAAGGCACGAAACACTCCCTTGTCCAGTGTCACAGCAAAGGCACGAAACACCCCCTTGTCTAGTGTTACAACAAAGGCATGAAACACTCCCTTGTCCAGTGTTACAACAAAGGCATGAAACACTCACATGTCCAGGCACTCTGTCTTGTCGGGAAGTTTTCCAGGCACAGGGCAGTCCAGATGTGTTCCACTGAGCCAGCGTTAAGGAGTTTGTGGACAAGACACCGACACTCATCTCGACACTCACACGCTGCACATGGGATACACGCCACTGGAACACATCCCTCTGTAATGCCCTAGTGTTGTGAACAAACCTCAAAGCTCCCTTCAAGTGCTCAAAACACACAATTTCACTTACAGCCCATTCTGTGGATTCAACTGTTTAGGAACACAACATTCTGCAGCATAAACTTCCAGTGCACCATGTGCCTATCTTTTAAATTTCCTAAATTTGCTCAACCGTTTGTTAAACATGCAGTATTGATATGCATTTCAATCTACTCCCTAAGTTTCCTCAACTGATCATGAAAAATGCAGTAGATTTACATGCATTTGAATCTGTTACATACACTTCTTCAACCCAAAGCCTCTGTTTTAGTCCAAGTCATTGATCCACATGCAAAATTACAATGTCCTGTATCATCTAATGATGTTGGAAAAAGTACAAGGATACGCATAATTTTCACTGAATAAAGATTTCAAGAGCTTTCCAAAATTCATATACTTCAAACCAACAAACAACATTCAAGAGCTTCTTTTGTCACTGCAGAATGTCCTGTTTCTGGTACTGATCAATTACACAACACTTAACAGTAATACTTGTACGTTTGACCTTCTCTCTCTCTCTCTGAATCAGTCTTAGCCTGCTGCATTTCCGTAACACATGTACCAACATTTCTATCAAAGATTCTAAATCCATTGCATTTCCATATCACATGTAGCAATCTTTCTATCAATAATTCTAAACCCATTGCATTTCTTGACACAAAAGCCAATATTTCTATCAATGATTCTAAACCCACAGCATTCTCATTAAACATGTATTAATACTTCAAACAAACTTAATGCACTTCCACAGCACATGTGCGAATACTCTAATGAACAATTCTACACCCTTTGCATTTCTGCAACTAATGTACGGTAACATCCTTGTTATGGAAAAGCACTGACAGATCAGGTCATCGATAAGGGACTGTGACGTCCTTGTGATGGGATGGGGCAGACAGATCAGGTCATCAATACGGGACTGTGACATCCTTGTAATAGGATGGCGGTGACAGATCAGGTCATCAATAAGGGACTGTGACATCCTTGTGATAGGATGGCGGTGACAGATCAGGTCATCAATAAGGGACTGTGACATCCTTGTGATAGGATGGGGCAGACAGATCAGGTCATCAATAAGGGACTGTGACATCCTTGTGATAGGATGGGGCAGACAGATCAGGTCATCAATAAGGGACTGTGACATCCTTGTGATAGGACGGGGGGTGACAGATCAGGTCATCAATAAGGGACTGTCATGTCCTTGTGATGGGATGGGGCAGATGGGTCAGACACTAGACTGTCCTGACATCTTTCAATGGCACTGTGTCATTTAATCCAGAAGAATCAGCGACACTTCACATTGTAAATTATTTTCCTTTGGCATCTTGGTGGGCTTTAAAGTTTTGCAGTCGACCTGTTCAGTCTCAATTCCGTTAGAAAAAAAAAATGGTTGTCTGTTTCAAACACACGATCAGAACAAAAACATAATGTTTATGCTAAACAAAATGCTCAGTCAACATTCAAGAAAACAAAAATACAAAATAATCCAGCCAGCTCAAACATGACACACCAACACATGACTGGACAATCACACCCACAGCCACGCATACAAACAGGGTTAAAAATACTAAATGATATGAAAACAAACACGCTTTTAAAAGCAAAGGTAAAAGGAGTACACAAACTAAATCATATGAAAGTAAACATGTTTTTAAAAGCAAATAACAAGTGCCTAAAAATGCCATTAAACCTCAAGATGAAAATAGCCCAAATCACTCATTCACCTCCTTCCCCTCACAAACTCCTTCTCCCATCCTACTCAGACATATATCTAGCTTATTCTCCCTCTCCCTTGCCCACAGACAACAAGTGCACACATGAAGTACCACAGATACTGAAAACCTCTCCCAACCCTCCAACCCTAGCTGATCAACTATTACCTGATTATGACATGAACAACAGTGAGCACTGGTAAGGAAAGAGATGAGTCTGATGATGTTGTGTGGGGAAAAAGTAGGTGGGGTGTGGGGATGATGTAGGGAGTTGGAGTACGGGGAGACAAAGGATACTTGCAGAAGGCCTGGTCCTTGCAGGCCAGGGGGTTCTGAGCTTCACACAGTACAGTACTGTTGGCCACCTGACATCCTAGACAGCAGGCGTGGTTAAAGTCGCTGCAACCACAAAGCAATACACCTCAAATTATGAATCATCCTGGGACAGCACTGTTGGTCACCTTAAATCCCAGAAAACACACATGGTTCAAGTTAATGCAGAAGTGCAACTGAACTCATGATTCATCATAAGCATCTTTGTCTGAACTTGATTCGTTCAGCATACAGCAAGACTGCCATACACAAACCTTAACAAAATATCAGTGTTTTTATTTCTATTTCTTTTATTTTCTTTATCATTACATGTCACTGACACAAACTTCTTTTCATTACCAGATCATTACAATCTGGATTTTGTCCTAACTCCCTGTTTAACTAGTACTTTTACTGTGTCAAACTGCTGCCAGCTATGGCTGATGGGGTTTGCTCTGCTGGCCATTTTTTTTTCACGGCTAACCATCACAAAGCCTAAGGGGCTGCCAGTCTGCTGGCCAATGAGCATGATACCCTCCCTTCATCTCTTAAATGGTGCCTGTTCCTTCATACCTAGGGCAAGGACCCATGGGAACAGTACCAAAACTTGAGGGGAAGGACAGGCGGGAATGCAAATTTGACACAGTAAGTATACTTTCCACACAAGAGTTGGAATAATATCCTGATTTTGGCATCATATACTACACCACATCAAGCTGGTGAAGAATGCAAAGGAAGAGGAAGAAGGCAATGCTCTTACTGGTTTGCATGTGGGTTCCCAGTGACAGAGACAGCCATGTCACCTGCCACGAAGGATATCAAAACCTTCAGCCCTGGTCATTCTGGTATCCTGAGATAATGGGAGATCAAAGAGTTCTGAGAAGGCTAGAAGTACAAGGCTGCCTCCAAACCTGATTAAGGGGCAGAGAGTGTTGGAATGCTACTGACATGGACAGCAGTCTAACCTAATGAGCCTTTCGGTCTAAAGTGGTAGCATCTGTCTGAGTTTGCATGCATGCCATGAGAACCACCTGCCCAATCCATCTGGACACATTGCTGGCTTGTATGTCTTAGTTTTTCTTGATTTATGGAGTTCAGGAGACATTTCCGAGAAGAACATATCTAATGAGTTTTTCCCCAGTACACTTTGATGCACCTTACTGGGCACAGACAGCCATCTTCCTCGCCTCAGGCTACAATGCCTGACATAGGTCTAGTTGTAACATTCAGACAGGGGTCTACTGGCTCTTGGGTTCTGGCCAGAAACTCCAGGAGTAATGTCTGGGAGACCAAACCATACCTAGGGAAAGCCAGATCTCTGGCGTTTCCATTAAGAGAGTGGGTCTCACTTCTGTGCTTGCTAGAGGCTAACGCCAGAAGGAAGGCTCTTTTGGTGGTCAGGAGATCAAATGAAATGGAAGAGACCAGCTCAAAGGGGGGTTTTGCTAAGTAAATACGTACGACACCAGAAACAGCTCCCAGAGAGGGGCCCTTCTCCGGTTCTACTCTTCATGGAGTGCTGCTCCCCACCTAATGTTCCTGAGAAGAGTATCCAGCTTGAAAGAAGGATCACCTAATGGAGGATAATCACACAAAAAGCTGAAGAAAGAGCTAGCTGAAAGTTTCAACTGTGCATGCAGATAGGGCAAGAAGTTAGCCAGGTGATGCTGAAAGGACTGGTGTTCGGCACATCATGTTTTGGCACCAGGCCAGCCTCTTGTGCCAACTTAAGTCATGATGGACTTAATGCCTCAGTGCCTGGAGTCTGATACGACAGCTTTCAAGTCAGCTGATATTCCACTGCCTAAGTGGGCCAACTGAACAGAGGCAGTCAATGAGGCAGTCATAATCAGCTTCAACTTCGATGTATACATTCAGGTCAGCAGAGAGCCATGCAGAAGGTGAAGAAGCCGAGGGTTCGAATGAAGAATCCCTGAGCACGGTTACAGCTACAGCACTGCCTTGCCTGGAAGTGGAGTGGCAGAACATGTGTGAGGATCAGATGGTCTAGGTACAAAGGCTGGGGTAGGCCACTTGGGCGCTATCAGGATTAGGCACATACTTTTGATCCTGGCTTTCCAAATTATTTTGGATAGGATCGGAAAGGGTGGAGATGCATACCTGGTGAATTTTGCTCCAATCACAGGATAGTGCATCCAGCACTCGGGTTTCTGGGTCTGGAACTGGGGACATGTATTTCAGAAGCCTCTTGAACCTGTTGAAAAGAGGTCTACCATCAGCTGGGCCCACACTCCTTGGTGGGTATTCTAATCCAGAGTCTACTTGGTCTGGATGGTACCCTGACCTGTTGACAACATCTGTCTGAACACTGGTCTTGCCGGCAATGTGTCTCTCCATGAGGAAGACACCCCTGCTGTGGCACCAACAGAGAGAACCTCTGACCAGAGGGAGAGGTTCTCAGAGTGCCCAACCCCCTCCCTCCCCACTTTTTTTTCCCCCTTTACATGCACCGACAGAGTAGCTGGAGGTGCCGAGTCAGGGCAAAGTGGCTGCCCCCCCCCCCCCCCCCCATCCTACTACTTATCCTGTATGCTAGATCAGTGAGACCAGGCAGTTGGCACCAGCCACCTGGAAACCCGCACCACACAGCTTACTGGTGCCTGAACCACTCTAGCTGATGGGCTGTAGTCTTTGAACTTGGGTGACTGTTAAAGGGAATATTACCCTCCTGTAACCACAGCTGGCTGAAGAAGCTGACCTGCCCTGCCTGGATGGCAGGGCCACTCCCTGCACCTGATGTGGATTGAGGTTCTCCACCAGACAGAGGTGATGGGAGGTCAGTCAACAGGAAGTTGGGCTGCCTGCGATGCCTTGTCCTGCTAAGGCAACAGCATTTTGATTGCTGATGGAGAGGAGAGGAATCCCCAGCAGCCAAAAGTTTCTCCCCCTGGACAGGAGAAGGGAAAGAGGACTTCACTTGAGCACCAGTGGCCGCACACTGTAGCCATGTGTGAAATCTGCACATGGAGGGGGGATGGTCGACAACCATGTCCACACTGCCCCACCACCCATGGTGCTAACTTCTTTGGGGGTGAAAGAATGACACTGCTTTCCATCTACCCCCCTCATGGACAATCCCATACTATTTTTTTTCCCCCCTCCACCATTCGACCTGCGGGACAAATGGTCCCATTCAGCAGCAGTATTACCTCCTGTGAGGTCTGAGAAATGGGTGGGGTCCAGATACAACCCTCCCCAGACTTACAGTGTCTGCTGTCATTTGGTGGACGGCATGCTGAGCAAGCATGAATAGAATTTTTCACTTGAAGAAGCTCAGTCAGAAGGTGATGGAGACAGAGCAGCAGAGAATGTGACAGGAACTCTGCCAGATAGCTGAAACACAAGATGCAAAGGTATACGAGTGGCAAGGCCTGATAAGGGGCCTGGAAATCAAAAGATGTGAGAAGGTACTAAAACCACAGTGAGGTCAACAAGGGGACAGGCAGACAGAGCACACAACCTGTGCACAGAGAGCTGGCCACAGGAACCTGGGAATAGGCACCAGGTCAGCTACAAAGGGGAAAGAAGCATGCTGATTGGCCAGCAGATGAGCTGGGCCTTAGACTTTGCCACACTTAGCCACAAAAAAAAATTACCAGCAGAGCAATATATATCAGTCGTAGCTTGCACCAGTTTGACAGGGTATAGCATATGGCACTAAACATAGGTGTTCGTCCCTTCCTCTGTTTCATTCTTAAGCTTGGGTTATCATTAAATCACTGATATTATCTTCTTTTCATTATTAGTCACCAAGCTGAAGAGTGATAAGAACAAAAGGAGAGATAGAAAGCAAGAGACAAGCAGAGAGAGAGAGAGAGAGAGAGAGAGAGAGAGAGAGAGAGAGAGAGAGAGAGAGAGAGAGGGAGACGGAGAGAGAGAGAGAGATAGAGGTCATTTCATGTTGTTTACAGCCCAGAAACATACGGACAGACAGACAGACATAAATAACAGGAAAATTAAGAGAGCTGCTATGAGAGTTGGAAAGTGATGGTTAAAGAGAGAGGGGCATGAAACAGGGAGGCCAATGGACAATAGAAATGAAAACCAATACACACTCACAGTCACACACCAAGGCCTATACACACCACCATACTAACACAAGCATACAACACACTAATAGAAACACATGTATGTACATGTCAACACACACCACACACATGCACACACACACACATAAAAACTCACACACACACACAATGTGCGCGCATACACACAAACACACACATGTGCGCGTGCGCACACACACAAACACACTCATACACACAGCCTGATACCTGCAGAAAGCTCCGGCCTTCAGTTTACACTTGTTGGTGCAGCAAGGGTCTTCCTCCCCATCCTCAGTGAACCCCACGTCACACTCCTCCCCCTGCTCCACTATGCCATTACCGCACAAGCCCTTGAAGTCCTCCTCCGCTGAAATCACCAGGACAACCACACCAGTCACATACACCACACCCACAAAGGAGGCAGGACGCAATGCGCTCCACTCCTCTAGGAAACCCACTAATGCGCTTCGTTCTTCAAGGAAATCACCAGTGTGTTTCATTCCTCAAGGAAACCACTGCACATTGCACACAGACAACAAGAAACTGCTGAAGTGCATAATAATTCTGGAAATAGGGGTCCAAAATCTTTTAAATGTTTCACAAATGGAGTATTCAGCTGTTTTGGCAACATCTAGAATGATAGTGTCTTGACAATCTATTTGTTGTGACAATATCTAGAACGGTGTTATTAATGATGCATACCGGTGAAGTACTGACAATATCCAGAACTTGTTTACGTAATGGAGAATTCAACCATCCTGGCATTATCAAACATGGTGTTACCAATCAAGCGTTCAACTTTTCAGACAAAATCTAGAATGGCATTTCTAATCAAGCATGCATGCCTTTAGACTGTAATGAATTAGAATTCTATTAGTAATGAAATATAAAACTCTGCTGACAACAGCTAGAATTAAATTTACCCAACAAAATATCCAACTGTCCTGACAATATCTAAAATTTCATTACTAACAGAGTACACAACTCCTGACGGTATAAAATTAATTACCAATGGAACACACAACCCATCCATAACGATATTACCGGAGGAGCATACAACTCTTCTGACAGTATGTAAACTTTATTGCTAATGGAACATACACAATTTATAAAGAATGACGTTATTAATGGAGCATATTACTGTTCTGACAATATCTAATTTAAATGTACTCGTTCAAATGTAAAGTGGTTTGAAAACATTACTACTTAACTTAGCATTAGGAGTGTAAGCGTGCATGCGTGCGTGGGTGCATGTGTGCGTGCGTGCGTGTACGCACATGCGTGCTATAGATCCAGTCCAAATCATTTCCATATTAAACATAACAAATCTTATCAACTGTTTTTGGCATGCTCTTTGCCCAAAGCCAAGTCAGAGGTCATCATAAAGGTCACCGATTTGAAAGGCCTAGTCTATTTGGACAGAGGGGATAGGAGGGATCAGTGAAGAAAGCACACGTAGATAAAGGACAGCATCATTTTCTAATGTGCTGCTGTGAATGTCCCCAATTCAAACTGCAGAACCATGTCTGGTGGTCACATTCACCTGTAAACTGAAAATCTAACAGTACTGACATTTACTTGGTTAAAAACTGAAGTATGCCCCTACATCTGACAACTGATACTTACCAGTTCTTGTCAACCCAATTTCTACTTCCTACAACCCCCCCCATCCCCCCCTCCCCCTCTTCCCACCTCTGTAGACACAGATCCATACATATCACCAAGTTCTAGTAGGATAACAACCAATGAATCCAGGGTTCAATAATTAAGCCAGCTAAATGAACAACCACCTTCTATCTCACTGGCATACAAATCCGGGACTAGTTGATACATTTCTTCATTAAGAAATCCCTCTATGGCAGTGTAATCAAATAACCATTAGGTTTCCATACAAAAGTATTTCTCTATGAAGCTGCAATCAATCATCTCTACATTGCTCTACAAAAGAACCTCTCCATGATGGTATCATCAAATCATCAATGCAATTTTCCACAAAAGAACCCATCTATTTCAAACACCATAACATTTCCCTACAAAGAACCCTCTATGACAGTGCAATCATCAATACATTTCCTCACTGAAGAACGCTCTATGACAATGTAATCAAATCATCCAAACATTCCCCACTAAAGAACCCCTTATGACAATGTAATCAAATCACCAATATAATTCCCACAAAAGAACCCCCTATGACAATGTAATCAAATCATCAAAAAATTTCCTTACTAAAGAATCCCCTATGATAATGTAATCAAATCATCAATACATATCCCCACTAAAGAACCCCCATGACAATGTAATCAAATCATCAATCCATATCCCCACTAGAACCCCCATGACAATGTAATTAAATCATCAATACATTTCCCCACTAAAGAACCCCCCATGACAATGTAATCAAATCATCATTACATATCCCCACAAAAGAACCCTCTATGACAATGTAATCAAATCATTAATACATTTCCCCACAAAAGAACCCCCTATGACAATGTAATCAAATCATCAATACATATCCCCACAAAAAAATCCTCAATGAAAATGTGATCAAATTACCAATACATTTCCCCACAAAAAACCTATGACAGTGTAATCAAATCACAAATACATTTCCCCATATAACAACCCCTTATGACAATATAATCAGATCACCGATACATTTTCCCACATAAAAACCTCTTTGACAGTGTAAGCAAATCACCAGTACATTTCCCCACGAAAGAATGCACTATGACAGAGCAGTCAAATTAGCAATGCATTTCCCCACAAAAGAATGCTGCGACAGAGTAAAATCAACAGATTTCCCTTTGAAAAAAGGCAAAAACTGCAACATTTTTTCTCTGATGTCTTATAATTTTTCTTCAGACTGAACTGTAAGCATGCAGACAAAACGATATGTAAGCATGCTGACAAAACAATATTGTGTATTTTCCTCATTATTTTTTTTACCCAAAATTAAAAAAAGACAATTAACATTAAACTCAAGCAATGGACATACTACAGAGCTGAAAAAAAGTTAAACACTCAATCTCTGAAACAAGCTGCCCAAGCAAAAGCCATGTAGAGACTTTCTTCCCAAACTCCATGTTCATTGATCTTTTTTCTCGTACATGTTCCTTTTATTTTTACAATCATATCATTTTTTCTCCATCTTCACTACCCAGAAACAATTAATTCTTGTCTGAAAAAAATGTTGTGCAACAAATTTCCTGCCTTGCTAACATGATTATTTTAAACTTTACACCCCTTCATGAAAACCTAATAGCCTACTGGTGCATATCAATAGACAGAGTAAAACATTAACTTTAATGTCAGTATGCTACTGAATACCTTTTAGCTAATATCAAAATGATGCTGTGACATTAAAAAAAATGTGACTTTTACGGCCTCACAAGAAATCTCCGACATTCTTTGTTCTACGCTCTTTGCATCAAAAATATTATCTGCATTATTGAAAATATTTCTTCCAGTAGATAGGACCTAAAAGTATGTTTATAATAAGGACCTAAAAGTATGTTTGTAATATAACTGCTTCCATTTAACGGAAGAAACAAAATTAGAAGAATTTTTTTTTTTTAGACTGCTGGCTTTACATGGCAGCACTGCCTACAAGAAGAAGTGAAAAGTCAAAAACTGAGAGTTTTGAGGGAGGCAGTTTGCACTAAGTGGGTCGTTTAGAACAGCTAAAGAGTGAACTGTCCAGTAAAAACCTGTGTTTAATGGGAGGGAGGGCCTGTAGGGGGCGTGTTTGGTGGGAGGGTTCCCTGCAGTAGCACTGTCATAGTCACCAGCTTGCAGAATGGAAATGACCGATGTGTGTACAAAATGGTCAACTATTTTAATACCACTTTTGCCCATCACAAAAGAGACAGGAGAGTGGGGAAGGGGAGGCGCCTGTGACCAAAGTGTTTCTTTTGGAAGTCTGTCTCTCTGATTAAGCACAGCACGGAAAGTTCCCCTGATGCATGGGGAGAGTCAACCAAAGGCAAGTTCAAAACTGGTCATGGTGATTCTATTTTAAAGCATGCATACCAACAGATGAACACATTCATGGCCAGAGATGTCAATGATGAATGATGTTTCAGTTCTAAAACATTTCCTGAAACAAAATGCCATCTAAACACTTGGATTACTTGAGTTGCATGAGATCAACAAAAAGTTATCTAGCTTTACGTAAAACAAACGAACACAGATCTGGGCACTTGAAATTGGTTGTTGGCGTATTTTCTCATAAAGATGACAACGTGGTCCAGAACACAATACAACTGATGCTGACAACGGAACAGCCCTAGTATGGTCCCCTGGTGAAGGCTGGGCCATGCACAACACCACGTGAAGTGCACAGTCCAGAAGCCTGGTGTACTGTGGTGACTCCTCCAACCTCCACAGCAGGCTGACTGACAGCTGAAGGTGGACTTCCATTCTGCAGATGGCTGCCATTTCACCTGGATGTCCATCAACAGCTAGCGCACAACACATCCCTGACCTCAACCATCCCCTCAGGCCCATAGGGAAACAACTGACTCTCACATTAACTGGGTGTACCCTACACACCTTTTTCACTGGGTAAGTGGAGTCTTGTCCTATTTGTGCAATGAAAGACAAAGCACACCAAAAGTGTATGGGTCAACAAAATTCACTAACTTTGTATGGATGTAAAAATCATCCAGAAAGAGTACAGTAGAACAAACAATACCAGAAGCATCTGTGTGTACAGGTGTACAAATTATACCAAAAGAGTATGATGATACAAATTATGTCAAAAGTTTATGATACACAAATTGGACCTATACTGTATGAATATACAAATTAAATCACAAGTGTATGGGTACACAAATTGGACCTATACTGTATGGGCATACAAATCACATCAGTGGTATATGGGTACACAAACTGGATCTGAAGTGTATGGCTATACAAAATGCACCACAAGTGTATGTGCGTAAAATCACACCATATCAACCTAGTAAAACATGCTAAATGAAAACAAAATGTGATTTGTTTTGGCCAGAGACTGAAATTAAAAACCAACAAAAAAAAATTTATTCAAAACTAAACAGTGCTACCAAAGTTCAGTTTCAAACACTATTTAAAATGAATGGGAATTAAACACAGTGACATGTGCTTTCTGTGCAAATGACAAAACTTTTGAAGTTTCTAAGAATGATCTCAGCGGTCTGGACAGTCTTTAAACATGACTTACAATCAAGCTGAGATTTTTAATGTTTTTTCTTTTTTAATGATGATTAAAAAAATGTATATCAGACATCTTTCAACAGATCCTATTACTCATCAAATGGTTTATCTACAAAATACAGAACAAATATCATCAAACCAAATAAAGTAAAACCTTGAATGATTTTAAAGCAACCAACTGTACAGCTGAAAAAGACAATTATTTACAGTCAATAGTCTATACAAAACTCATTCTCAACCTTATCTTTATCAGCTCCTTGTTGATAGTACAAAGTGATGAAAATAACAATGTCCTTGGCTGAATCCACCACTGGCAAAGCAAGAGAGGCATTCAATGACCTGCTGGGATGAAGTATCTATATCGATCTTAAGATGTCTCCTCTTACAATATTCTATCTATGTCTGAATAAATAATCTACTGACACAGTAAATTGCACAGAGTCAAGCTGTGGGGAAAGAAAAATCACGCCTCACACCCTTAATTTATCTATTTGGCAGCTCTAAGTCTTGTGCAGGTACAGGTAGAGTTGACGCCCCCCCACCCCCCCCCCCCCCCCCCCCCCCCCCCCCCACACACACACACACACACACCCTCCCCTCCCTGTCTTCATAATTTTGATGACTGCGGCACATGTTCAAATTTCAGGCTTACAGGATCATGCATTAGAAGTGAACATTCTTTTTCTTAGAATGCTGGAGGTGAATTTGGATGGTGAACCACACACTATGCAATCAGCAACGTTGCTCTTTAAGCAGCACAGTCTGAGCTCTAGCCCACTGTTGCCAAGGTTGTCCAGCCATTCCCATTTCCAGTGATTTTTCACACATTTTCACCCGATGCATTTAACGCTATATCAAAGCTATAAGTACATTTCTTTTTCGTCGAATACTTCTCTCTCTGTCTCTCACGTTCTCATTCAATCACTGCTACTACTACTACAGATAGACCCAGGGCTTAACAGGAAGTAAAGTAACGTTTTAAAATTTCTTGTAACTTCCTGCCTGAAGAGCTTTTAGTAATCAAGACAGCGTTTCTAAGATTTCTGCATCCATTGTATCAGAATGACAGGGGAAGCCATCAACCATTTCTGTTCAGTACATCAAGTTCATTGACTGTCAAGCCATTCCAAATAAATAAGAAAGAATGATCGATGAATAGCAATCATAAAACTGCTTTTGCAATAATGACTATGAACCAGAAAGTATTCCCATACAATTTTGCCAATCTGGAAGATGAACAAACACGATCTTGCCTGTATGGTGATGATCAACACGCATTTTTTCTGATCTGAATTTCCAGCTTACAGTGGAATACTTCCATTCCTTTGATTAAAAGCAGCACCACAGTTAATAAGTGTAGATCTTGGGGAAAAAGGGTGCAACAGATTCATCATGAAAAAAACAATAATTGTTTCATAAAATACATTGACAGCACTGATTTTCACACTACTAAATTTGAAGAGTACAAACTAGGTTAATGATTTCACCAGGCTGGCTGATTAAATGAAAAGGCATCAAGTTAATTGCCCACCAAAGTTTACGTAAGGACGAATGCATATTACAAACAAAAGTACAGAAAGAGAAATCCAAGGTAAAATACAAAACCAAGCGAATTCTGAACTGTATACATAAACACTTTTTTTTCCCCACTTCCTAACCCATTTTTTTCTATACAAAGATACAAATTAACACCATCCCTTTTCATCTACTGCATATACAAGAAAATGAGATGGGTTAATACAAACATGCCAACAGAAATGTGTGTGCAAATGCATCGCTGAAACCCACAAGCACAGGCACAAGCAAATATAAACCACTACAGTGTGTGCTATGGAAGATGAAAGTCATGCCTATGCCCCAGTGGCATGTTACCCCATGGTTACAGCTCAGCTCCTGAGGGAACCCATCACCTGCTGACTACTGCCTGGCCTACTACAGCAACCCACACACCACACAGGGGTTACCATCCCCACAACACACACACTGGGGACAGCAGATACAACAAGGACCAGTTTGCCACCCAAGCCACAGGAAACAGGCAGATGCCTGTCGAACATGCTGTCAACTGTGATCATGATGGCAGTGATGATGGTGATGATGATGATGAAAGGGGTACTTCAATACATGAGGAAACACAAAGGTGGTGGTAAATCAAAGATCTTCCCTGCACAATCTGTCATATCCTAGTTCTCACCAATCACCAATTTATTCACTGCACTAGTAATGCAATCACCCCCTGATGGGATGTTTGCCCAGTTTAGGGTGTATGGATTATACACAGAAACGTGAAGGAAAAAAATTCTATCAGCATCTAATTAACCTACTAAAACTAACAAATGATAACACCCCCCTCACCCCTCCCCCCCAAAAAAAACAACTAAAACTAACAAATTATAACCGCCCCTTATCCTCTCACACACACACACACACACACACACACACACACACACACACACACACACACACACACACACCCATCCACCAAAAAAACAACAAATATCTGCAATGGAATGACCAGTGGGCATTAATAGTGATCCTGTAAAGGACGATGATGGTAACTAAAGATGTCAGAGACATCGAACATCTGCCAAGCCCTGAGGATGACAGTCAAGAGAATTAATCATGGGTCTGACAGAAAATACTTTCATAGGAAGAAGAAAGCCTCATTACCGCCCACTGCTTCTCGTATACACAAATCATCCACACACCCACCCACCCGTAATGACATCCTAGTTCAGAAGTTATCATGCATCTAACCACAGGGGGTCAAGGCCAACTCTAATAATGCACTTGACTCTTAAACTCTGTTAACTCCCTGCTTTTCCTACTGTATCATGTGTGTACAGCAGATTTTTCATCCTGGTCGACTCTCACGTCTTTCCATCCATGATAAAAAAAAATGTTATGTTAAACTATTCTCAGCTGTTGAATAATGCACTCTGATTACTCTCTCTCTAAAAGTGATTTGATGGTAGCAATATGAAAGATGAAAGACAACATCATTCCTGAATTCTACAACAGCTAAAATGTACATCTAAATACTTATTGTAGATTTTCAGCAAACTGTCCAATGGACAAACATCAAACAAGCTATCTTTTTTTCTTTTTATATAAAACAATCAGATGAAAAAGATACAGTTTTAACATGAATTCCTCTGGTCCAATGTAAGGTTTTTAAATTTTGCTATTGGCAATATGTAAAGACGACCAGTATAAACTTAGCATTTGAATTATTTCTCAGAAATATTTTTCTGCTCTCTCTCTCTCTCTCTCTCTCTCACACTCACTCACTCAACACACACACACACACACACACACACACACACACACACACACACACACACACACACACACACACACACACACACACACACACACACCTCTTTCACTTTGTACCATCAGAATCATCCCAAAGCAGAATCAACACAAGATGTTGCCCCTGTGATGTGCCTTATGTGATACTTTCATACATCCCACCTATCACTTGGGTGGCAAAACCAGAAACAGAATAGAGAGCTTCGCAAACAGGAAACTGTAAATGGGGTAACAGACACTGCTACAACCACTGCTTCAACCACATGGTCAGGACAGATAGGTCTAACTGGAGCGCTAATAGTTTTAACCCTTATCCCCCCAAAAAGTATTGTGCAGCATAGTAGCCACAAGGGCTGTTTCAGGCCCCCTGCCCTGATCTAAAGCCAATTACCAATCTGCTGCACACAAACGGCAACAAAATAATCTGCTGGCATTGATGCAAGATGTTTTGTATGGCAGTGAGCTTCTGGAACACCTGATGACCCAAAGTGGCCTGTCTGTCTTCAAGTTTCAGCCTGAATTATTCCACCTTGCATGGACCTGCCAGCGCAATCCCAACCAGTAAAACCCATCTCTCACCGGCTGCTCAGTCTGAGCTGCTCTCTCAGTGGACAGCACTGTTGGTCACACTGATGAGCTGACAGCCTGAGGTGCCCCCTGTCCCTCCCTATCATACAGCTGTGACAGACTGTGTAGCAGAGTCTGTGTGAGCCCCCTCTAGTGGTGTGAGGATTAGGACATCGCTGTGGAGGTGTCAGGGAGGGGTGAGCATGCCCTGTGATAACTTACAGCCAGAATCAGTCTGGTTGCCAGGCTCTACTTTGACAACATACTCTGCAAAACAAACCAAACATACCACAACACATGCAGGTCAGGAGGTGAAGGGTCAGGGGGGATGGTGAGATGTCAGTGAACAAACCACCCCCTACAGCCATCAAAATCAGGCCACTGCAAAGGTGTAGGCCCATCCCCCTCAACATTTCACCACCCAAACAACTCAGGAAAACAAACACATAATCATGGATAATGAATGTCGGGAGTATCCCTTTACCACCTGACTGACAGAACATTTTCTACCGATCACTACCATATGCCAGAGCCAATCATGACACTTTTACATGCCAAAGCCAAAACAGATGAGTCATTTTTCCATGCCAAAAGACATGAGTCATTTTTCCCATGCTGAAGCCAAAACAGACTGCACTCATTCATTCATTCAACTGAATATTTTTTTTAGGATCTTCAATGATGAAGTTGTACATAGTGTATACAGATAAAATGATTAACTACATTGTTTCAGATTTTTTTTTTCCTAACTAAACCAAGCGAAATTCAGTTTTAATTTTGCCTATGGTTGGGAAATTGCGCAGGGCATCTGGCAAAAAGTGTTCTGGTAGTTACAGGGTGGACTGTTTGCTCCATTGGACTGATGTATTTGGTTTAGTTACTCTATGCACTACAAACCTAGTCTGCAATCCTGTTTCAATTCAACCAGCTTGAGGCACTTTTTTCCCCAGCCTGGTGGGGATGCACACAAAACCTCTCAGACTGTCTGAAAGATGATTACTATAAAGAGCTGGTCTCTAAAACAATGCAGACTATTTTCAGAACCATTGCTCAACTGAGAGTTACTATCTGCTTTGTTCCTTCCTGTCAGCAGTGGGGGTTATCCACTGACATGTCATGTACATATGGATTATGCGCAAAGGAGAATAAATAACCTGACAATGCATGTTTCAACAAATCAAGGGGTTAACCCAGAAAAGGGCCAAGAAAGAGCACAACTCTATACCCTCCCCTCCCATCACACTATTCTGACTGAACTGCTGTAATGACAGTCTAGTCATACACTTGTTCCATTGGACTCATTTTCTTACCCTATAAAGAAAAGATGAACATGCTAAAAAATAAAAAATTCTTCCAACATTTTCATAGACTGAGCAGCAACTGTAATATGATTTATATTTCATACACACAAAACTCCACTGTGTACATTATTTAATTAACACATTTCAAACCAGATACCAATCCCTTCTGCATGTAAAACATGCAGTACATGTGTGTGTGTGTGTGAGTGTGTGTGTGTGTGTGTGTGTGTGTGTGTGTGTGTGTGTGTGTGTGTGTGTGTGTGTGTGTTTCCTACATTTTCTCCTTATGGTAAGCACTGCATACACCACGATTACCTCCCAGGTTCAGAATTTTATTAAGAAATTGTGTTCTTAAACAATTAATGGGTCCTGTGTTAGCTTTAGCAACAAGGCAAGCTGTTACAACTCTGTTTATATGTTACTCATAAACAACAAATCACCTTCCATGTTGTGTTTGTTCAGTTTGAAATATCAATTAAAATCACAAAAGAGAGACATACTAAAAATATATGTGTTGCTAAAATATGAGATTTTTGTGTGAGCTGAACACTTAGATGTTTCTTTTTTCATCAGCTGATTTTAGCTCAAAATTACCAATTTAACGCTTAATGTTGCCTTTGAAAGGAGTATCTGAACCTATTCTAATTACCAATTTAACGCTTAATGTTGCCTTTGAAAGGAGTATCTGAACCTATTCTATCAGACAAACTTTAAAAACTGCTGTTTTCTTGTCATTTGATACAGATGGAGATAGGGAAAATGAGAGAGAGAGACACACAGAGACAGACAGAGAGACATACAGACAGACATAGAGAGAGAGAGGGTGAGAGAGAGAGAAGAGAGAGAGAGAGAGAGAGAGAGAGAGAGAGAGAGACAGCAACAGAAAGTGAATCAAACCCTAATTTGATCCAAGCTAGACCCGAGTCATCCATCACTCATTAAACACAGATTTATTACCAGCAATGCTTTATGAAGTGTCACAGCAATACTTGAGCGTGCATGTGCATTACTGACTAAACAATGACATCTCTTCTCAAAGGAAGAGAAGAAAACGAAAAGACCACTGTGTAACACTACTGGATCACAGACTCTAATTTGACTTCCTATTCACAATGTCAGATCAAACATGTCTGCCAGTGAGCGTTCTGTGTTTATTTTCAAGTTCTGACCGACCACTTATCACACAAGTTATGTGGATTACTGTGAAACACCGCAACTGTCACAAAGAACTAAGGAAAAAAAAAAAGAAAAAAAAAGAGCTACAAGACTTAAGCAAGTGCAATGGACATCAGTGAATAATATGTGTAGGGTTTCACATGATACAAAAGGGGAGACAATACCCACTGAAATAGGAAATCATGTGTGTTGAAATCCTTTGAACTGAATGCTTTAACCTGATCACCTGTGTCCCAATAAACCTGTGATTTTATATGGCAATACAATATGTTCTTGTTCTGGTACGTGGAAAGCATGGAAAGGTGTGACAACAGAGGAGGGGGGGGGGGGGGGGGGGGGGGTAACAGAGAAAGGTTCTAAGTACAAGGCCTGACCTCAGCAGCAGGGCAGACTGATAAGAGAGGAGGCAGATGATTAGAGATGTTTCAGCTTTACTTTGTTTGACTGGGCAGCGCCTTCCAATGTCCATCAGAATCTGTTCATCCTCTCAATCTAATCTGTTCATCCTCTCAATCTTATCTGTTCACCTTCTCACCCTATCTGGCTAGGTTGTTCAAGGGCCACATAAAACATGCTGATGTTTCACTACCGACACATTTTCAGCATAAGGACAAAACGTCAGGGGAAAAAAAATGTGTTCTTTTCGCAGAATGGAAAACCTTAACTCGCTTCAGTGTGCACATGAAACCCTGAAGAACTCAACTTCAGGGCAGAAAACTCTCTAACTTGATGGTAAACCCTGACCTGACATCAGCTGGATGTTCAACATCTGTTTTCAGACAGACAGAGACAGAGAAAGGTGGAGAGAGGATGGATAGGGGGTACAGTGAAAGGGAGACAAGACAAGGAGGGCAGGAAGAGAGACGGACAGACTTACAGACAGAATATGTGTGAGAGAGAGAGAAAAAGAGAGAGAGAGAGAGAGAGAGAGAGTCACTCAAGTCACATAAATATCCTAACTGTCTAAATCATTTGCCTACTTTTAGGACTGTCTGCCTGAACACCTGTTTTCTGACTGCAAGATGGATGAATAATGCACAGACTTGCATCTGGTGAGTCAGGCTTTCCTAGTACCCCACATCCATGTACATACACTGTAATACCCCATCCCTGAACCAAAGGCACTGCGTACACACCTCATCCATAGCAGACTGTATAGGATATTCTTTCCAGCATTCTTCATACACCTTTTAACACATCTGGTTGGAAGGACTTGTAAGATTATATAAAATATGACTTCAGCTTGTCATGCTCATGTTACCTCAGTCACATTTGTACTAACAGAAAATGGGGGGTGGGGCACAAAATTTGCAAACTACAAACTATTAAGACCCAGTTAACTCCATTTCCAAACTCAATAGATACCAAAGACTCCTCACAAGTCGAGAAAAAAACAGACACTTGTATATAACTTTACCTTTATTTCAGAGTAGGTGCTGTTTGCTTTGATCGAGAAAAGCAGTCTTCATTTTGGGAAAATACTACTACTGGTAAAGTCATTTTCCTGGGTACCACCACTTAACTTAAGAAGTTCCAGTCATCAGTTTCTGAATCCTTGCTGGACACTCATTTCCCTCACAACTGCCACGAAACTTTTCCTGCTTCGTTTTTCTCTTTTCTTGAGTGCACAACATCAAATTTACAAACTTCTGCACATCAAAGCCAGTTTTTTATAGACTTTCAAGGTTTAAAAAGAGTACCTCAAATTCTCCAAACTTTTCCAAGACTTGAATGACCATGAGAATACCGTCTGTGGTTCAATTGTAAAGATTTTTCCACTGCATCAAAAGACAACTAACCGTGACGCACCAGTCATTTCAATTCTAAGACTGACGGGACTGTTACAAGGGACCCTTAACACACCGTGTGTCACTGTCCCTGTCTCCAAGTTTCAAACAGCAAAGATGCTTATTTCCACCTTTCCTTCCAATGCTACACAGCCTATTCCAAACAATGAATCCCATTCTCTATCCCATGAACCTGTCTCTGAGATCCACATCGTCTGATCCATCAAAATTAGCAGCCAACACAAGCTTGTTGCCTTTTTTGTGGGCTACAGTCACAGTGGTTTATATCACATCCCAGTGACACAAAGAAATCAGTTAAAGCCTTTTACATTTTCAGCTGCATCTCTTCTAGTTGCCCAACTGACACTCTGTCAGCTTTGACTTCAATCTGAAAAAAAAGAGAGAAAGAGCATACCAAGAGTTGAAGAAATGTACAAGAAGCATATACTGAGCTAAGGCAGGATTACTTGAAGCTGGGATGCACTACAAACACCCTGGATGCCATCAGTGCAGTGGATTTGGATCACGGAGTGCAGACCATCAACCCTCTTTTTCCTGTACTTTATTCTAGTTTACTGTTGTTCTTTTAAGAGCCTTTGAGTCGGAACAGACAAACAAACATTGCTACATGAAGGTAGAGAAATCTTCAAATTTCTCCTATTTGTGTTGCACCTGAAACAGCTGCGTAAAACTAAGGGCAGGGAACAGGGAAGGGAGGCCATTTATCATAAAGCTACAATCACCCTATTTAACAATGGCCGTGACTGTCGGAGTGTCCAGCCTTCTGTCCCACTGAGGAGCCTGCCCCTGCCCCAGCCTCCCCCCCCCCCCCCCCCCCCCCCCACTTGTGCTGTCAGTGATTGCTGCTGCGTCCTTCCCCAGCCACCTGTCCTCTACAGTGCAGGGACACAGCAGACGGAACACCATGCACAACAATGCTCCAAAGCCAGGGACAGGATGGAACACACTGGCAGCAGCACAACACAAGGTTAACCAACAAACTCTGCACACAGTGACTGCCTCAGAGAAAAGTGACTCAAGGGGAAACACAATGACAGGAAAAGCACAAAAAATAAAAACCATAATAAATGAATAAACACAGGACAAATGAACGTCTCGGAACATGGAAACCCAAGGACAAGGAGAGAACAGCATATCAAAATGGAACACAAGGTCACAAAACAAAAACAAGATTAAGAACAGATGAGAGAGGGTGCCATGAATCATGGATGCCAGCTGACAAGCAGACACACACCAGGACAAGGAGAAAGAGAAGACAGGTGTCAGCACTGTGTGACTCACCGCGGAAACAGAAGGCCGACTTGGACCTCAACACGGGAGCTATGTAGCGCCTGCTACAGGGAGAGAAGAACTGCAGAGAAAGACAGGCTTTAAATGATCTCTTCACCTTGCTACTGCTAGGCAGCATTATATACACACACTTCCTGTCTCTCCTCTTTCTCTCTCTCTCTCTCAAAGTCTCTTCTCTCTCTCTCTCTCTCTCTCTCACACACACACACACACACACACACACACACACACACACACACACACATATACTCCTACACATACACACACAGAGAAACAGCTAAACTGGAACAAAATTTGCATCAGAATGAAAAAGTCTATACATAAAATTTAAAGCAGCATGTGCATTACTGTCAAACTGAATTTTAAAACTGCAGCATTGAGTGAAATAGCATTTTACCATCAGTTCTTTGTGTCAAACAAAGCATGCATGCAGCAGTGGCATCAGCCATCACTGAATCGCTTGAGGGTCTTAGATCCAAACACAGTGCCTTGGGGAAAATTCAAGAAAAATCAATGTTTCGTCTTCAACCAGCAAAACCAGACTCTGACAGTGGTTTTCTGCTGTGATTGGTTTTTATTTCTTTGGAACCAGTTCTGACACCACTTTGTAATCACACTCACTCAAACACATACATACACACACACACACATGCACGCATACATGCACTTATATATATGTACACACACACACACACACACACACACACACACACACACACACACACACACATACACACACAAAGAGAAGACAATATGCCTGTGAATTTGCTTTTTTTCTAGAAACAACAAAGTCAAACATAGCAGTACATAGATTCTTGGTTCAACAAATCTGTTCACTCCATTGAATATACACAAACATACATAATTGTTCATGAACATTTTCACATGTTTATGAACCACTTTACACTGGACTGGGCCTAATGCAGAAAATGGGGTTAGTCTTCTGGAGCATACAGCTCAAGCGTATATACACACGCACGCACGCACACACACATCCAAAATATGTAAAAATCAAATGGAAACTGGATTACTCTTAAACACTAAATTAACAGCAGAAAAGTTAGAATTTTGAAGTACATCTCACACACATTCACACACATACCTATCCATATGCACATACACACAGGCCTCACCACTATCATTCCAAGTCCCAGGAGCATAGTGAACAATACTTGCAAACTACACAGATGTATACATATGCTACACATGAAACAAACTGAGATGAACAGAAAATGGTATCCATATCTCTTAATCATTCCATGGACTTGTTGAAAAAATTGTAAAAGGAAAGAAATACGACATGTACAGACAGACACACTGTGAAGACATGAATGCATTGCACTGACTGTCGTTTATACTGTGTGAACACACAAACATGACACTGTGGTTTACATTGCATAGACATAAATGTGATTTAATGAAACTGACTGCAATTAACATTCGGTAAATAGGCAAACATGATATACTGAATATGGTTTACATTATGTTAACACACCCATTATGTTACAGTTTATCTGGACAACCATACATACATAGCACAGCGATTTACATTGTGCAGACAAAGAAACATAACAATGACTACATTTTACAATGAGTTAACACACACTGTGGTTTATATTGTATAGATGCACAAACACACATGGCTTTTATTGTGTGGAAAGGAAAACTTCACATCATGGTACTGAAAACACACACACACACACACACACACACACACACACACACACACACACACACACACACAACATAAACACACACGCGGAAGAGAAGGCCAGTTTGGCCATTGGTATAGATGACACGTTACAAATAGCATGCACCTTCTGTAAGAAATGGAAAGAATGAGGGAAGCAAGGAAACTGAGTGAACAAAAATTGAATGCTATGGACTGGATGAATGAAGCGCCGGCTGGCAACTCTTTGGTCAGCAATACCCAGGTAGGCAGCCCATTGTGTAAACGAGTGTGGACTGTAAAGTGTTTAGAGCTTGGTCTCTATCCAAGAATAGGCGCTTTATAAGTATTCATTATAACATATATAATACACACACACACACACACACAGGCACATACAAAGACATTAAGCTCTGTTGATGATCAACTGCTGACAACAAAATGTGTTCCATCACAATGGCTGTAGGAAAAGTCTCTGTGTATCCCTTCAGGTAAAAATGTTAACAGTGTTGAGTCATATCATTCAGTTCCACACATTTACAGTAAAAATCAAGGAAATGCATCATGTGTGGAACATACTAATCATCGAAGCCATAATGCATGGATACCTCATCGACTCCTCCGCTTGAAACTGCTGATTTGACACCTTCTCTGAAGAGGGTTCACATTGGCTTCAACATTTTTTTTTTTCACATGGATAACTGTAAAAGTTCTGTTACTGCTTGATAAGTAGCACCAAAAAATGAACAGTTAAACCCAGTTGTATGTGCTTCTGGGCCTGGACAAAGGTACTTAAAATGCTCCACCAAGGGCCATTTTGCATGATGTTCAGATGTGGTGCAGTGAAAAGGACACTGAAAAGCCATTGTTTTGGCAAATGTGTACCTCTGAAACATGCAGTAAATGAAGTAGTAAACTATAGATTGTCTGTGGTAGTTTGCAACTCTGATTTACATTACACTGCCAATGGTTTACATAGTATAAACACATAAAAATCACAGTGACTGTAGTTTTACCCTTTCTGGATATGCAAACATTTACTGACAATGGTTAAGTTGTTTCAGCTCACAAACATGCTACTGACTGAGATTAACAAGGTGTAAACACACGAACAGCATAGTGATGGACACCTGGCCCTGACCCCTGACCTTGTTGTTGTCTTCAAAGCCGGGAACAGCATAGGGCCACATGACGTATTTGCCATTGTTACGACTGCTGGGGCCACACTCATCAGTGTCTGGGTCATGCTCCGCTCCCCAGTTGTGACCTGAGGCATCAACACCTTGCTGTCATAGGCACAGGGGGAGTAGGCTTCACCACTTCATGTGGGTTGATGATGTTGATGATGATGATGATGATTATGCTGATACGAATATTGCTAGTGGGGCTGCAGTTACAACTGAAGTCATTTTAACCACAGAAATAAATGTCTTTGGACAGCAAATTTCTTTTCTTTTTTTTCTTTTAAACTTGTTTTCATGATAAGATAGTGGTGATGTGAAAATAACAATCTATTTGTGGTTCAAAAACTTTACAGCTGCTTTCATTTTTCTTTTAGAATGATGCCAGTAATGTCAAAACAGTATACATTACATATCTTTTCTTATGTTTTAAGTTACATCCTTCTACCGATAATGTGAAAATAGTTCATGTCAAATACAATTTTTAAGTTTTCATTTACATACTTTGTTTTAGAAACAAAGAAAGTTTCATAATACTACAATGATCTTTATACATCCCCAATGAAACATAAAAAGCAAGTATATGCTCTGGATACTGTCCCCTTTTATCTCTTTTTAAATGACTGATTTCAAAAAGCAGTTTCAATCAAACTTAGTTAAACGGCACAAACACATTTGAACTTCACGATCATCCAACACAGCTTCTTGCTTTTCTTAACCTGACACTATATATCATGGAAGATCAGTATGTTTTAAATCACATACTAACACTTTTTGCAAGAACTGCTAATCACATCAAAGAAGAATTCTCTGTTTAATCAAATATCTCCAAATGTACATCATTGGACCAAAGCCACTGACATGACACAGAAGATGAGACAACTGACAAAAACAAAACAAACATTCTCTGCAAATATACTCTCACATCACAGCTTGCAGTGATTTTTCTCTCTCATACATACATCCAAATATGCAGAAAAACACAGTCATCCCCCCCCCACACAAATAAAGCTTTCCACTGAAATGTCAAAAAAAAAAAAATGCAAACACATTCATTCAATCACACAGAATAGGCTGGCCTATTAACAGTCACATAAAAGAAAACAAATTAATCAACAGTAAATACTCTAACAATCAGATAACTTCAGACTTACCAAGTTCTGTGTTGTGTGCAGCATCCATTATGCAAAAAGAAAAGATACTGTTTAAATCAAAACAGGACCAATAATAAACAGCAGTCCATTCAAAGAAAACAGGGTAAAACATTGTTTACATCATAGCTGGACCAAGAACAAACAACAACCAGGAAACGCAAAAAGAAATTGTACAGGTGAAATAATAGAAGGATAAAGAATGAACAGCAGTCTACTTGATCACAAGAAGAAAATATTTTAACCATAGCAGGACCAAGTATAAACAGCAGTCTACTTAACGGGAAAGAAAATAAATAAAATTAATGTTTACATCCAAACCGGATGTAGAATCAATACCATTCCATAGTAAATCATCCACTCAATTGTCTTAAAAATTACAAAAAGAGAATTAAAAAAAAAAAAAAAAGAAAGGCATTAAAATAGCTTATTTCAGTGTTGAGAAATGGAGTACCGACCATCTTAATGCTTGAAATTACAAACATTGATTTGCTATGAAGATATTTTCAGCTGCCTGTAATCAGAAACAAGAAAGATGCAAATAAAAAAAGCATACACATTTACGCACACACACACGCATACATATATATATATTTATCTACCTGTATCTATATCTATATATATATATATATAGTCTTCAATATTCAGTCCAAATGAATTGTTGGTCACCACACTCCTCCCAAATATACTTCTGGGGTAAAAATTTGGAGTAAAATAAAAAAACACAGAAGTAAACAGTTTCATTTTAAATTGTATATTCTCCAATAAAATTTTCTCTTAAAAGCTTCTTCAGTAATGGCTATATATATACATATATATATATTAAGAGAGAGAGAGTAATTCACACACACACACACACACACACACACACACACAACACACAGAGTCAGAACTTCTTTTTCCCCCTATTAATCTTTCTTAACTGTTATTTCCAACTCAGTGAAGAAAACTTCACAAACTGAATCAACAGCCAAATGATTTCAATATTCTTTAAGTCTGAGAAAGTTTACCAACTCCTAGACCCACAGATCGCAGAAATGGTGTGAATACTGAATAGTTCTAAGGAAGGGACACAACCTTCTTCCCCTACTCCTCTCCCCCCAACCCCTCTCCCTCCTCAACCATCACCACCATGTCATGTCCGTGTGATGCAGAACTCCTCATTGACATGGCTCACAGATGGGTCTCTAGCTTCAGTTCTTTAGTTCAGTCCAGGGGCGAGAGCCAACCGACCTAACCCAACGTGTCCACACATCCCCATCCCCTTCCCCTCCTCCCTGACCTGCTGACCAGGCATGAGCACTGACCGTGTGTGGTGACCAGCTCAAACTGCAGGGACAGGACCTGCTGGTTCAGGGTGTTCTTGGCTGAGCTCCACCCTGTGCGGGGGTACACACCCTCATCTTGTCGATCACAGAGGCTGCCAAGGCAACACAGAGCCAGTGTCAAAACATACACTGCACACTGCAGCAGTGTTAGACAGTGCATCACTGTCACTCAGTTTCATAATCAGAATGATTATGGAAGGATGAAAAGAATAAAAGAAAGAAAACAATAACACGAACATCATCAGAATGATTATGGAAGGATGAAAAGAATAAAAGAAAGAAAACAATAACACAAACACAATCAGAACGATTATGGAAGGATGAAAAGAATATAAAAGAACAAAAACAATAACACAAACACAATCAGAACGATTATGGAAGGATGAAAAGAATAAAAGAACAAAAAACAATAACTCAAACACAATCAGAACGATTATGGAAGGATGAAAAGAATTTGAGAAAGAAAATAATGATACAATCAGAATGATTGTGGAAGGATGAAAAGAAAAAAAAGAAGGAAAACAATGATTTTATGATTGCCAATCACTAGAAAGGAGGGAAGAGAGGAAGGAAGCAGGAAGGGAGAAAGAAATAAGGAAGAAGGAATCAAGAAAGGAAGGGTAAAAACGGAAGAAAAGGAAATAAGGATGGGACAGAGGAAGACAAGATGGAAGGAGAAGGAAGGAAAGAAAAAACGAAGGGACTAAGGAAGACAAGAAGGAAGGAAGGAGGGATGGAGGGTAAGAAGACGAGGAGGATGAAAGGCAGGGGGGAGAAGGGAAAGAGGAAGAAAGGAAAGAAGGAACGTCGGCAAATAGGAAGGGAGGGAGGGAGGGATGGCAGGTAGGTAAGAAGAAAAAAAAAAAGAAAGGCAACAAGGAGGTAAGGAGAAAAAAACTAAAGGAAGGAGCGACAATGGACAGCAAGAAGGAAGACAGGAAGGAGAAGGAGGGCAAGGAAGGAACAAAGGAAGGGAGAAAGGCAGGAAGGAAGGAAAGATGGAAGGTATGGAGTGGCAATGGAAGGCAAGAAGGAAGATGGGAGGGAGAAGCAAATGGGGCAGGAAGGAAGGAAGGAAGAAAGGCAGGAAGGAAGGAAGGGAAGGAGGAACAAGGAGGCAAAAAGGGAGGGGGGGGAGGGTAGGGAAGGGAGGCAGGAAGAAGGGGAAGCAAAAAAGAAGAAAGGTGGGAGGGAGAAAGGGAGGCAAAGAGCTAGGGGGGGGGGGGGGGGGGGGGGGGGGGGGGTGGGGAAGAAAGTAGGAACAGAGGAAAAAAAAAAAAGAAAAGAAGGATGAAATGGAAGGAGGAAGGAAGAAAAGAAATGAGGAAAAGGGAAAGAAGGAAGAAAAGAGAGAGGGAGGGAGGGAGGTGGAAAGAAAGAAAGGAAGAAGCAAGGCATGAAGGAAGGAGGCAGGCAAGCATAAAGGAAGACAGGAAGGAAAGGAGGTAAAAAGGACAAGAGAAAGTGAGGGAGGGAGGAAAGATGGAAGGAATGGAGGTAGGAATGACTGATGAGGGGAAGGATGGGAAGGAGGGAAGGATGAAGGAATGAAGGAAAGAAGAAAGAATAAAGGGAAAACAGGAAGAAATGAAGAAAAGAAGGATAGAAATAAAAGAAGGGAGACGGGAAAATAAGAAGGAGAAAAAAAAGGAAGGTACGAGTGACCAAACTATTCAACACTCACACAACAACCACACAACAGCAGACTTCAGTGATAAACAAACACAAAACAAGCAGCAGCATGACGGCAACCATGACATCCCAAAGGCCTAACATACGTATGGAGCAGATGCCTCCAGCAGAGGCGGCACTTTCCGGAGCAATGAAAGCTAGGCCCAGGACATTGTCAGGGAAGGGGTAGCTGGTGAACAGGTGGGCTAGGCAGAACTGGTTGTTGTGCCGTGACCTGCTGAATGCCTGCATGGAACCACCACCAGGTCAACAAAAATTAGTTACCTTGTGAAGTTTCTTGCCAGCTTGTAAAACATTACAATGTTGCAACCAGAGAGCTATTGTGTGCTAGTAAATTATTGTCTGAATTAGAAAACTGATGTGCTGTGGTAAGTTAATTCCAGAGTTAGAAAACTATTGTGCGCTGGTAAATCAATTCTAAAATCAGAAAAACTTTGTGCACTAGTAAATTAATTCCAAAATCAGAAAACCATTGAGCTCTGGTAAATTCCAAAATCAGAAAACAATTGTGCACTGGTAAATTAACGCCGAAATTAGAAAACTCTTACACTGGTAACTTAATTCCAAAATTAGAAAACGATGGTGCCCTGGTAAATTAACGCTAATTTAGAACACTACTGTGAACTGGAAAATAATTTCAAAATTAGAAAACTACTGTACACTGGTAAATTTATTACAAAATTACAAAACGATGGTGCCCTGGTAAATCAACGATGAAATTAGACAACTACTGTGCATGGGTGAATGAATGCTGGAATTACAGAGCTCTTGTACCAACTCATGATGGAATGTTACTCTTTGGAGGGCTTAAAATGGTCAAGGACAAAAACGAAAAGAGCAATGCATGGTGTGACAATGTGGCCAAGATGCCCCTCCCCTACTCCCCTCCTTGAAATGTCTTTCAGTAGACAAACATCTGTACAATCTGGTGAAAAGACAGTTCATAAAACCTTGTGACAGGGGCCGCTTTAAATCCTGCATGCACTGAACAAATGATCTTTGTGAACTGCTCGTGTTTTATGGGATGTCTCTTTGTCATTTTGGGATTGCCAAACCTTAACGAGGGGGAGGGAGGAAGATGGAAAGGTGTGAGAGTGTCAGAGTGCCAAGAAACTTAGACCATCATCTCAAGCACTCTGGAAAGATCTTAGCTATGTTTATCATTCTGCCACATCTGATTATGCTTCTAATTGCTTAGAAAATGCCAGTGTTAAAATTTAGCACAGAAAAATATTCAATTCAATAGTCCTTTAAGAATCCACATGGAAATTTATTTCTGACTTCACTGGCACACTATAAACTCTACATAATGCAAAAATCCTTAATAAACAAACCATAATCTCAGAGCACATCCTAAATAAAAACAAATCGTATGAAAATCTGTCAAAATGTTCACATAACCATACAAATCACAAACATCACCATAAACACACAATCAAAACACATACACACACACACCCATAAAAACAAGACCTATGCATACATACATACATTTATACATATTGGTGCATATTCATGCATACGCCAGCATAAGGAGCGAGGATGAAAGACAATAGTCACCTAAGTAGATTCATGAATTTCTTTTTAAAATCACCCACTCTAGCAAGACCAGATTTGTAATCACACACATACACGTGCACACACACGCACGCGCACACACACACACACACACACACACACACAGATGGATAATGGAAACAGCACAATCACAAACTCATTTATTACAAATGTGGTTAAAAATCCATGTACACAATGCTACATACTTTTTGAGAGAACACACATGCACACTGCCAAGGTTTCATAATTTTGATGCGGTGAACTTTAACGCCAATGACAATTTGTAATGGGTAATTAAAGACAGGAACTTACGTATAACTTCTCGTTGTACCCCCAGGTCATATTATAATTATAATGTCCAGCAGGCGTGGTGGTAAACTGTGTGTGAATCAGCATCTGAAACAAAAAAAACCCATTATGCTGGTACAAGCAATGACTTTAACATGGTAAGTACTTGCCATAAGCGTCATCTTCAGCTTTTGTCAATGCCTCAGTAAAGTACAGACTCTAACCCCTTGACTGCCCACATTTAACCCCTTGACTGCCCATATTCAACCCCTTTAACCCATGACTGCCCACATTTAACCCCTACACTGCTCATATTCAACCCCTTTAATCCATTGACTGCACATATTTTAACCCCTTGACTGCCCATATTCACCCCCTTTTAAGCCACTGACTGCCCACAGTCAATCCCTTGACTAGCCCATTTATTCACCCCCTTGACTGCCCACTGCCCACAGTCAATCCCTTGACTGCCCATATATCGACTGCATTTAACCCCTTAACTGCCCATATATGTAGCACAAATAACACTTTTTGTACAGTCTAAACCCTCATTATATATCTTATAGGTACCACTACCAATTTCATCATGAGAATATCTCACAAAAATGAAAAGAAATAAAAGAAAAAGAAAAAAGAAAACCAAGGTGAGAATGTTCTAGCATACAGTCAGCCAGCTGATCCATTTACATCATACATACCAGTGAGGTCTGTGCCATTCTGCTTGTGGTTGAGCCCCAGTTCTCCCGTGTCAGTCAGCTAACAACCAGCGGCTGTCTGATCATCGGCCTTTTAAGTGCCATACACACTAGAAAGGCATTTCTCACAGGTTTTGATGTGGAACCCAGTCTACTGACAGTTAATGAGATCATCTGTGGACATTCATCTTGAATTGGTGTGAGAGGAGAGGGGGCTGATGAGACGTCATTCCTGAGAGGAGGGGGAGGGAATTGGGAGATCGGGAGAGGCTAAGCACAAGCATTTCTTTCACACTGTGTCCAAAGAACTAAACATCACTTCTGCCATGTGAGTATAGCTTCAATTTCCACATTCTCTCTGGATGAAGCAGGGAAATAGGAGGGTGTCCTAGCGTTCAGAAAGTTATTTTGTAAAACTACTGTTTACAGTAAAATTTGTTTTCTCATATCTACCTGTCCAAACAAACACCAGTATACTGAAATGGAGACAGAAGAATATGCTCACAGTTGAGAAGCTGCTGTGAGTGAACTCTCACATTCAACTCAATCAGCAACGCCAATATGGCCAACACGCATCATTACAATTAGACCCTACCTACTCCTCAAAAATACATTGATCAATCTCAATGTTAGATATAGAAAGAAGAAACTCTATGAAAAGCTTGACAGCAGAAGGTCCTCAGAGAAGACACCCCCTCAGACAAGTGTCTAAAGGGGCCAGGCTGCATCCAGGTCATGACTTCAGGATGCCTGTCCGCCGCCAGATTTTTTTTCTGTCCTTAACGCTGCCATGATCTGACCCTGCAACCTTTGGATGGGTGGGTGTTTCAAGGTGTTGCTTCTTTAGATGCATGTTTTACCCACTTCGCTCTCAGATACCTCTTCTTAGTTGAGAATTTAATGTGTTCATTCTTCTTCAACCTGATACAGCTGCAACTCTTTCAAGTTCATTCTGCTTCTGCCATTGCCTTCATTGGGTTCCCCTTCTCTTTAAATCGGAGTTGTTTCATGGGATCATGGGCTGTTGAGTACACAATCCCTTAGCTCCAACCTCTATGGCGAGAACTTTGGCCCAGAAGCCAGATTTCCCTCAAGCTGCTGGCTACTGGCATACTTCTCAGTCTTGCTCATTCTGTTTTCATATGGCACATTGAGATCAGTGAGAATCATCGGTTCTGATGAGCCTGAGTGAAGAAGATCCAGTCTCATGCCACCCTTTCTGATGATCTCTTCCTGGTTTTCAGGTATCTAAAATGTGAAATTAAGCAGCATACAGAAAGCTGATACAGAAGAGGGTTGCAAACAACAATGACTAATGAGGTATGCTGCTTGTGAAGTAACAAAGTATCTGTAAGCACAAAACCAACAAGACGTGCTACTAAACTAGAATAACCTCACCTCAACAAAATATGTCTTAACTAACAAACAAAAGAGGTAACTAAACTAGTGCACCAGTCAAACTGAGCAAACTATAAAAGTATCTTCAGTAATAAACAAATGAGGAGTGTTACTTAACAAGAACATCAGCCTCAGCTGAGCATTACATACATATAACAGTGTCTTTAGAACAAGTGAGGTTCCAGGTGTAAGGACTTCTATCAATGCCAAGTGGAAACAAGGCATTTATCTGGACAGTTAGGGGCAAGGAAAACCAAAGAGAAACAACTCTACAGTAGTCAAGGGGTTAAGCTGTAACTGAAACTGAAACTACATCTTGACACACACACACACACACACACACACACACACCTAAAAACAAAAATAAACAAAAAAACGTGTTGTCAATGACCTGTGAAGTAAGGTGCTGGAAGATGTATGTAGCTTACAACACAGAAACAAGAAGACATACAAAACCAGGTAAACAGTGTGCTGTAAGTCATGACTGGCAGCATGGAAATGCTAACCTAGAACTTTGTCAATGACCAATATCATTTGGGAGAGTTAAAATGCGCCATGTCTTAACACCAACAACAAATTACAGTAGTGCTTTATTTAGTTGTTATGTAAATAGAATTTTTCACATCATCATCTGTCTGAAACAGTTACCAGCTCCTAGCATCCCTTCCAAGTGCAGGAAAAAGCTCTAGGAGCTGTTATACATAGGTTTCCGATCCGCAGTGTGCCCTACAGAACTCTATTCACACTGATGCATGCACTGATGGAAAAGCAGATTTGAGTCAGAACACAAAAAGGGGATTGGGAAGGAAGTACAAGGAAGGGTTGAGTGTAAGGTGAGGAGGGGTGTGGTGGGAGAGGGCAATGGGGAGAGGATAAGACACAGAGATGCTTAGAACCAATCATGTATGCTTTCCAGACAGGAGTTACAGCAGCAGAACTGGCCCAACACAAAGTACATGGTCTGGACATCTATAAAACAGTCAAGATGCGAGGATGTAGAGATATACACAGTAAACCCTCAGTGTGTCATGTCAGTCTCTCACTTCTTCAATCTGAAACCCCATCTGAACATAGCATTGGCAGGATCCCATTGGGTCTTCTTGTAGTGCTGGTTCACATTTTGGATGGCTGCAATCTGAAAAACACACACACACACACACAGATGTAAGTAACAGAATCATGTAAAAAAAAAAATTTCTATCCTGCCCCCCCCCCCCCTAAAATTGTAAATGCATTATTAGTGCTTACTATATGCGTTATATCACCCAACAACGACTAGCAATAACTGTCATCCTTGGGTTAATGGTCAAGTGCTGACTACCGTTTTTTGTGAGGATGTAGTTCTGTAGCAGACAACCATTCACTGCAGTCAGGTGTGATCACCATCACTTTAATACCCTCTGTTGATGAAAGACCATAGTTGTCAATGATAGAATGAGTGCAACCCTTCCTTGACAATATGCAAATCTGTATACATATGTGTGAGCATGTGCCTGTGTGTGTGTGTATCTGCACACACATGTTGAATTCAGTGCCCATATCTTTTTTTTGTTTTGTTTGTCTGGCCTAATATAGATCCCAAAATGAATCACACGCTGCTTCTCTTGTTTTGCAAGCACACCTGACTGTGACAAGTGTGAGTCACTTACTTTCTTCAATCACTGGCTCCTTACCTCCATCCAAAAAACAATGGCCTGACCACTTCACAAGAGAGATGCACACTTCATCAACAGTACCAAGTAGCACTATTTTCCCAACACACCATGAATCACTACGCCCTCTGCTTTACTGACTGTTCTCCGGCACAGTCAAGGCAAGGGGCAAAAAAAAAAAAAATCTACTGGTGAAGTTTATCCTGAAAGAACCCGTATAGGGAGGCACAAGGTTTCACTCAATGGACAGCTGACTCACCAGGAAGGAAGCGGTGGTTTCTTTCTTGCTGTGGCCCATGTCCCTGAAGAAGGAATAGTCGGCCACCACCAGCAGAGGGCACGTGTTGTTCCTTCTCACTGCCCTTTTATGTCGGGAATGCCCTGCAATGGAGCAGGCCACGTGTATCCCCTCTTCCCCCTCTACCCAAGCACCTTGTATATGAACAATACACAACCTGAAGAAAGTACACTGTTAAGACATCAATACATCAATCAATACATAGTCAATAATCAATACATAGTCTGCATATGGAGACTACAGATAAGATAGAATGTCAAACACAGAGAAGAATAGGAAAAGAAAACAAATTCCAGAATTAATTACTTTTTTTTTACAAATCATCTGTACCAAAAAATGAAGAATAAGTTAATGATGAAATACTAAGCAAAGCGAAAGCAAAATGACTTATAACAGGATTATCAGCAACATTTTCTAAGGCGAGTTATGATTCATAAGTTTGTTATATTAAAGTTGGTAGCACAATGCAAAGATCTCATCCCTACCTTTCACTCCATCACATGTGATGACTTTATTAAATTGGAAAAAAATGACCTGGTTAAAAATCCACACATACACACACACAGATAAAAGTACAAAACGATACATTCTGTTCCAGGAAGTTCATTTATCAAAACTGCAGTGAGGATGCGAAAACACTATTTCTGCAGTCCCATTGCAGCGCGTGTCAAGAAACATGTGACCATGTGTATGGCTAGTTCCTAATCAAAGACAAAAAAAAAAAAACATGCATGTCCAGGCTCTCACCAGCTGTGTAGGTTATATTATTGTAGCTCCTATCCATTTCTGAAGCTGTCCCATCCTGGTTCAGTCGTATACCATCTTTCATCTTTGTCCTGTGAGCAACACATGTACAAACACTAACATAACACAACAACAGCACAAGGTTATCATATAATGCAAAACCACAATTATTCATACTATCAATTCAATTGAATTCGCGTATTAGCCCTGCTAACCACGAAGGATCATATTAGGGCTATCATCTTGTTAAAGTCAATTTTCTTATATAGTTGTCAAAAGCAAAAAAAAAATTACACAGACACAAGCAAATAAAACAGGAATTTTAACACATGAAAAACTTGCTCACAGTTCTTTTTTTCCATAAAATCTTTGATCTGATGAAAAACCATTTATCTGTTCAATAAATGTGTAACACTATACCATAATGCAACAAAACACAGTACAACGCAGTATATAACAGCCAGTACAGTCATGAGTTACTGCTAATGATAATATACTTCATTATTACAACCACAGAACTATAGAACTATCACAAATTAATGCTTACAACAAACATCACATTTCATCAAAGAGTCAGAGAGAGAGAGAGAGACAGACAGACAGACAGAGACAGAGAGCAAGAAGTGGGGAGAGGGAGGGTGGTGTGGGGAGGTGGGAGAGGGGTAGGAAAGGCGAGCTATGGACATGATAATGAGGGAAACCATACTGCTGCAGCTGCTGCTGTGTTGTGATAGTGAGACAGAAGATGGTTGGGGTGGAAGAGGGGAGGGGGAGTTTGGCCAAGAAGGGGGATGCAAAGCCACCTAACTGATGACTGAGAGCCAGCCATAAATGAAGCTTTAAAAAGCCCTGTTTATTAGACCTGGATACCTGTTCAGACACGGAAAACAACTTTTAACTGGTCCGTCTAGTCAGTAACGTTTCTTTTTTTATAAACTGTATTTTGATTCTGGTACAAGCATCAACTTCTGGACTAATGCCAACATACTTTCCTCCCCTTCCCCAACCTCACACACAAACACACAAATGCATGCACTCTCTCTCTCTCTCACACACACACACACACACACACACACACACACACACACACACACACACACACAAATATACTCATACACAAGTAAATGCAGTCAAAGACATGTTAGCAACTTTACTTCCAGTCCAAGAGACTGACAGCGCACATATGTGTGTGTGTGTGTGTGTGTGTGTGTGTGTGTGTGTGTGTGTGTGTGTGTGTGTCTTAGTGTCTGCATGTGTGAGTGTGTGCTTATGTGTGAGTGTGTGCTTATGTCCATCTGTGTGTGTGTGTGTGTGTGTGTGTGTGTGTGTGTGTGTGTGTCTGTCTGTCTGTTTGTGTCCGCATGTGTGCGTGTTTGTGTCCGTCTTTGTGTGTGTGTGTGTGTGTGTGTGTGTGTGTGTGTGTGTGTGTGTGTGTGTGTGTGTGTATGTATGTATGTATGTGTATGTGTGTGTGTGTGTGTGTGTGTGTGTGTGTGTGTGTGTGTGTAAGTGTGTGTGTGTGTGTGTGTGTGTGTGAGCATGTGAGTGTGAGTATGTGTGTTTCATTGAATATTTGTTTTTTCATGTGTTTGTGCATCTCTGTGCAACTGCTGTGTATGGACGAGTTTCTGTCTGTCTGTGTCATTTACATGGAGCTTAATACAATGCAGCTGGCACATAATTAAAAACTGATTCAATATTATAATCTACACAGAATGTGATCTTCGAAGAAAATAAAAAGATCACAAGCATTACGGTCTTACATTACGTGAAGAAACCAAATCATGACAGACAGCTACTTTAAGAGGAACCTGATAAGGCTAAACACGTAACTTCCGGTCCCCATCTCCTCACCCTCTACTTCATATGAAATGCAACAAAATGAAACTTCTCATTTACACGGAAAAATACACAGAAAAGTGCAAAACAGAAACAACCATTAATCAGTACATTTGCAAATGCTCGGTGCTTCCCATGGATCTCTTTCTCGCTCCTTTACCGCATATCCCCCTACTGCCCAACTCTCACCTTTCCAGTCAAAATGGACAAAGGTTTACAACAGGTGCGTGTCTCTTCCATCTCCTCAAAAAAAAAAAAAAAAAAAATGTTATAAATCAACAGCAGTCTCTTTCTCTCTGTTGGTTTTATTTAGATAACTGTGTGGCCTATTGTGGTAATAGGCTAGCTGGGAGTATAGTATCTATTCTGCTTATCCAGATGCAGTATTCCAGTTGGAATTACAAGACTGATCAACCACTTAAAAAAAAAGTAAAAGCACAACTGTGACTGTTATTTGTCATTATAATGAGCAAACAAGGAGATCACACTTTCTCACCTTTTCAAAGGTGAAAATTAGCAAACTATGTTGCATTACAAGATTTTTTTTTTTCTTTTCCTTTCTTTTTTTTAGATTTTGAGAAACAAAAATTTTTTCCATGTGTACTAGCTTCATAGTTGTTTTATAGAGGGCCAGAACATTCCGTGCTGAAGAAAATACCTTCTCAGAGTCCATGTTTGTGCCAGATAAATAAACCCTTCTGGGCTACAGACACCGTTTTTTCAAACTGCCATACATATAAATAAGTGTGTTGGTATGCATTAATCTTTCCACGCACCTCTATTGTTTATTGGGAGGTTAACAGCAACATTACCCAAACTGATGAAGGGAAACTGATCATCACATTTTTTGTGAGTGTGCTAAGGTTAACAGCCAGCGTCATGGCTGAAGTCTGAACAGCCCTGTTTATTGGCAAGCGTTAACAGCCCTGTCATCCTAAGCGCTAACCGGTGGCTAACAATGTTTAAAGACTGAACAACCCTGCTCACTGCTAAGGTTGACAGCCATGCCACACTGACTGCTGACAGGCAGAGAGGGTGTTGTCAAGGATCTACCTTTTCCCTGTGTGTGGGTCAATAGGAAAAATGTCCTCCCAGTTGACATCGGACCCCCGGTAAGATATCATGGAGTAGTTCTCTGACGGTAGTTGGTGCCGCCATGCTGGCTGTGAAGGAGAAGAAAGACGTCAATAACAGTGTGACGTGTGATGTCATCCAAAGTACAAATACAAACAAGCAGGTACACACACACATTGCGCACTAAAATTAAAAAAGCACACAAAATTCACATCTTTAAAAACATCTATGACCTAAATGGACTTAACTTCCAAACTCAGTATAAACCAAAGATGGCACATAAGTCACACCAAAAACAAACATTTATGTATAATCTTCCTTTTTTTTTTTTAAGAGTAGGGCGTAACCGCTGTGATCAATACAAGCAGAATTCACTCATCATGATGCAATTTTTGGTAGCATCCAGATTCATAAGTACACCTATATAATGAAATGTTCCTTTGTTGGCTCCAGACTAGGCCCTAAATTCACTTCCAAATGCTGCTCGTTTTGTTTTTTTTTTTCATTTGGTTGGTTTTGTTTTGAAGGCACAACATGCAAGCGACTTTTTACAGAGTTCTAAGGTCTTCAAAAGGAGGTCTCAGTTCCTCCAAACTTTTCCAAACCTTTTATAACTCTGCAAACCCAGACAAAATTTGTCTTTTCTTTTTTTTCAAACAAATTTGATTAATACAGCAAAACAAATACATGGTCACTAGCATGCACACAAATAAAACATTCACATAAGCATGAACTCAACTACGTGTGCGCACACACACACACACACACACACACACACACACACACACACACACACAGAGTACATACATACCTGAATGCATATATCCACAGCCATGACTGTATACACACACGCACGCATGCATGCAAGCACACACACACACACACACACACACACACACACACACACACACACACACACACACACACACACACACACACATACACAGAATCACACACACACACAAACACACTAACACACATTCCTAAAAAAGATTTCAGACATCTTAAAACTAAAAAGCCCATGAATGTTAATGAGTATAACAGTGAGTGTAACTACCTCTACCACATAGGTGTCATGAGGGAAGCGTATACTGGATGACAGAATTCCATCTTCAAAGTGGGCATCCACACTGACTGAACTGTCATCTGGAAAAAACACATGCAATTTCCCCATCCTTTCAAGGCTGTTAGTGTTTGTTAACACTATGCTGTTTATCCATCAAAGAAAACACATACATTTCAAGTATCAATTAAACACACCCCCATTCATCACCAATGATTGTCTAATTGATGCTGAGAGGAAACTAACGCTAAGGAACATCTGCAGTGTAAATCAGGTGTGTAAAGTGGGTCGTGTTGACAGCCTGTTGTATCAGAAGAGGATTTTCTTCCCTGGACAAAACCCTTGTGTCATGACATGGGTCATGAAAAAAGTCAGTCAAGTAGTTCAGGAACAATTTACACTACCTTCTAACCTATTACATCTTCTTCAGGCAGACAAGTATCAATCAAAACAATGTAAACAGTGTACACAAACAGTAGCTTATCTCTTCAATTTGAAAGCACACACTATTAGGGACGTTACAAAGCTCAGTTACGTCGAACAGGTTTCTTAACCCCTTCAAATCCTTAGGACTATGTATCACTGTGGCCATGGTATGAATGTATGTGCGAGTGTGTGTGTGTGTGTGTGTGTGTGTGTGTGTGTGTGTGTGTGTGTGTGTGTGTGTGTGTGTGTGTGTGACACACACAGAGAGAGAGAGAGAGAACACAAGTGCACAAGAGCATGTGTGTAAACACTATGGGAGAGAGGAGGGGCTGTTTTCATCTTTGTGTAAATATTCACCTGCGTGTGTAAGAAAGAGAATTAAGTTTGTCCTATATAAATCCAACTAACCACACACAGTTAGTTGGGCTTTTATAGAAAAGATGAAATCTCTCTTTCACGGAGAGAGGGAGAGAGAAGAGAGAGAGGGAGAGAGACAGAAACAGAGAGGGGGGGAGGGAGGGAGGGAGACAGACAGTCAAACAGAGACAGACAGAGACAGAGACTGACAAGGACAGTGAGAGACAGACTAAAAGACAGACACAATAATGGAGAGAATTACACAGAGCATGAAGAATAAGACTGTAAGAGGCACAAAGGAGAATGTGTGAAGGGGAGGGGGGGGGAGGGAGAGAGCGAGAGAGAGAAGAGAGAGAGACAGACAGACAGAGACAGAGACCGACTAACAGAGAGAGAGGGATAGACAGTGAGAAAGAGAGAGAGAGAGGAGGGGGGGGAAAGAGAGGAAGGGATACAGACAGAGAGACAGAAAGGGAGAGAGAGAGACAGGGAGAGGCAGAGACAGAAAGCAACAGAGAGAGACGTGGAAACAGAGACTAAGAGACAGACAGACAGAGGGAGCAAAAGAGGCAGAGACAAAGACTGACAAAGAGAGAGAGAGAGAGAGAGAGAGAGAGAGAGAGAGAGAGAGAGAGAGAAAGAGAGAGAGAGATTGAGTGAGCAAGAGAGAAAAGAACAGAGAGACAGACACAGAGATACTGACACAGAGATAGTAAGAGAGAGGGGGACATAAATCTTGAGTAAAGATAATCTCCCACTTTTTTTAACCCTGAAACTCTGAATCATAACAGCAGCTACATGAGTCAGGACATGCCTATCATACTTTGACTATCTGATTTAAAATACCTAACTCATGCTGGACGACGACTCCATGACAAAGCTACAGTGAAGTCAACCACTACCCCCCCCCCCCCCCCCCCCCCCCCCCCCCCCCCATGGCCACCTGACCTCCTTAACTCCAGACCTGAGGGGTCCTACATCTATTACAGCTCAAATAAAGTAACCATCAAAATGTCTTGTCATGAAAACAAAGTAGAATTCTTGAGTAGCAACTAGCATTCAGCATATTCAAGCTGAATTCTCTCTCTCCCTCTGTCTCTCTCTCAAATCTCCCTCTGTCTCTCTGTGTCCCTAACTCTCGCTGTCCCTCTCTCTCTCTCTCTCTCTCTCTCTCATTTCCCCCCCCCCCCCCCCCCCCCCCCCTCCTCCACCCCAACTGAGAATTTTAGTTAAAGATCTATTATGTTGGACACCTGCTGGACCCTGAGATCAACATTTACAGGGTGTGAATGCAACGCTAAATCTCAATGGAGGTTCTTTTCACCCTCAGTGAATTCCTATCAATAAAACGTGTTATACAGTCAAGCAGAAAAATCTTCAGGGAGACAAAGAACGGCTACCTACAAGATAAAGTGACTGAAACCAGCCCTACACACACTCTTTCCCCCCTAACACATGCAGTCAATGACCTGACACTGATATTTGAGCGGCAACATGCCTGGTGTCCCCCTAGGAGTTCCACTGGGCAACACAATCACAACCAACCAGCAAAAACAGTAACAGAGGACCTGCACTACACAGCTAACATCAGCAACTGCTGTTCATTTCTTTACTCCACTGATTTCACTGGAATACTTGTAACATCATGTTTCTTTTTTTTTTCCCCTAATTCATCAATTTCATTGGAATATGTAGGAGACAACACATTAAGAAAGACTGATCAAATTCACTGTATTGTCTGAAAAAATCATACACAATGGAAGATTGACCCACTTTATTGTTATGTTTGAAAAATCGTATATTTTGAAAACAACTGGTCAGTTTCACTGTAATTTTTTTTTAATCCGATGTTTAGAGAGACTGATCAACTTCAACAACAATATATAAAAAAATCATATATGTAGAAAGATTGACAGGATTCATTGTAATATTTGAAAAGTCAAACATTTACAAAAATAAATCAAGTTCATCTTAATGTTTGAAAAGTCATACATATTACAAAGATCAATCAATTGCATTAAAACATACTTAAAAAATCATACATGCAGATGGTCTGATCAATGTGCATCAACAAGTTACGCTTCCAAAAGCCACAAAGGGCAGTTTAAAAGTGCAGAATGCAGTACTAAGATTTGTGATGCAATGGTTCATTTTAGAATGGACTGGACACATTATTCAGCAATAGTTTTAATCCAAGAGTCCTCTCTCCATTAAGGTCAACCAAATGTTACTATTCCTTCACTGATGTGTACAAATGTATCTTTCAAAGTGTCTTCTATTTACTGAGGTCCTGTCAGCAGTTTTTATTTCTTCCTTTTGTTTCCTTCTTTTCTTCAAAAATAACAAGGTCCAACAATTTTCTTTCATTGTTTACTTAAAATACCGAGACAGACTGCTGGCAAAAGCCATAGTTTTCTTTCATTGTTAACCTGAAATACGGAGACAGACCAACGGCAAAAAACCTATGTATCATTACTGACTATCAGTTTGTGGCTTTCCCACTAATACAGTCTGGTCTGTAGAACTCTTCCTTGCATCCATCTTCTCTCATTTCCAGTCCTTTGAGAGAAAAAAAAAGGAACAATTTATATATCACCACTCACTGTCAACTATGACCACACATTAACACATCGGTGACAGAAAGTATCAGGTGGAGGAACTCTTACTCTTAGAAAAAAAACAACAGAAAAATGGCAAGAAATTGTGGTCTGCCTTTTGAGGACTACTCAAGCAAGGACAGTAATAGGAGGAACACACAAGTTACTCTCTGTATCCAATATGTTCAAGATGGCCATACGTTGGTGTGTGTTTGGGAGATTCATTTCTGCTTCTCAAAACACTGACTTTCTGCAAGTAAAACTGAAAACCACTCAAGCTTAATTCAAACATGCTTAGGCTTCTTGCTGTGCCAGTCTAGGCTGCACAACTCAAAAGGAAATAAGAAGGAAAAAACAGACGGGGGCTGTGTGACAGAAAAACTGTAGAGTAATGCATCGTCTGCCCATGAAGCCTCAGTCTTTTTTTCTGCAATCAATATTATTAGCCCATCGGAACAGACTCTTATGCTGACCAGTCAGAAGACAGCTGTGATTAGATGCAGGATGACTCAGGATGAACACCTGCTACCACAATCTGAACTCTCTCATTAGTTTCAGTCTTTTGTCACAACACAACTGGAATGGACCACTGTTGACATTTTACAAGAGGGCTTTTTTTTATTTTGATTTGTGAATATTCACCTCGCTTTAGCAAGACAAATCAATACACTCGAGAGTTCAAGGTTCAAGACTGTGAGTAAATTTCCCAGTTGGCTGTCTAAATGGGCCTGTCCACAGGTTTTCAAATGCCTACTGAAATCTGGGCCCCTGGCTGGCTATCCCATCAATAACAGGCCCTGGCTCGACCAAGTGATCACCTACCCTGTGATAGCAAAAATGAACTTCCTGAAGGGGAGATTGACTCAGATGTTGATAACACTTGGTAATGCCTGTGAAGAGATAGTGCTGGCCACAAGGTCAATACAATAATGTCAAAGGCAGGTACTACAACTGCATATCCTAATGAAATTGAAATGCTAACCAAATAAAACAAAATAACTTTTACACCTCAAAAAAAAAAAAATTTGTTTAGTTTTTCATATTCTAGTTTTCCCATCATTGTGTCATCAGCACCTCTTTGTGTGTGTGTGTGTGTGTGTGTGTGTGTGTGTGTGTGTGTGTTATGTGTGTGTGTGTGTGTGTGTGTGTGTGTGTGTGTGTGTGTGTGTGTGTGTGTGTCTCTGTGTGTCTCTCTGTGTGTGTATGCAATTCTATGAAAAACATGAGATGTTAATTAAAACAAATTACAGGTACACACTTGCCCCAAATTGTCTCAAGGCAACGTCAGGCCACTCCAACAATAGCACTGAGACTGAGCACTGAGCAAGCTAAGTCACAACAGAGTTAATTAGGCCTGATAATAATGAAAAAAAACAAAACAAAAAAAAAAAACCCCTTTGTAATGCTAAAATAAACACACATAAATGCACACACACACAGGCACCTTGCTATCCAACATTCGATCATCACCAGCTAACTTCTGACTGGTCCATCAAGGATGACCCATCCATTTGTTTCCATGTGGGTTACATCGCAAGCTTTTAGTGTTTAGGTGTGAAGGCAGCTACTTAAGTTAAATATGCTGCCATTTGCAAAGAACTTCAATTCAAGACCCAAAAGTCTTCACATATTATTGATCAGCTCATACTGAACATGATGACTTGTTAACCACAGTGGTAGGATACTGTCCATTTAGCTTAACTGTGGACATTTCGGCAGCCCAGCTACCTCTGAATCAAAATCAGCTCAGAGAGTTGTGTAGAAGTTGGGGGGAGGTGGGGGGGTTTTTGCATTCACTTCAGCCTTTAGTGGCAGTGTGTGAGATGACCAAAGGCGAAAAGTCAGCAGAGTCTTACGGATGGATTCCCAGATTTACAAACAGCAGGTGAGTGTCCACAATGGTCAGTTAAACGGTAACAGCAAAACACACACACACACACACACACACACACACACACACACACACATTCTCAGTTAACTAGATCCACCACAAGCTTTTTACACAATATTTTCTGCAATTTGGACTTCACATATTAGTTCTGGTAAGCTGTTTCAAAATAGAACATGAGTGTGTCATAAGTTCATCTAGCACTCTAAAAAATTACACTCGTAGTTATATACATGTTCGGTAAAAAAACAAAAATGGTTAAAAGATGAGTGATTTTACCCACCTGCCAGATGTCCTGTGTAGAAATTGTTGGGGTTGACGTGAAAGGTGCGCGTCTTCCCACTGGAGTCTACTGTTTTGGCCTTGAAGTTTGTACTTAACACCGGAGAGCCAGGGTACAGCACCAAGTTGAACTTCCTAACACATGCAGATATCACACAGAAAAAAAAGTTTAAATACATTACCTTAGGCTGACAAAACAAATGATAAATCACTGTGCAATACATATTACATGCATGGGATGTACACACATATACACACATGTACATGCACACACACATACACACACACACACACACACACATGCACACATCCTCAGTAAACTACACCTCTCACAAGCTTTTTACGCAAAATTTTCAAGCAATTTGGACTTGACATATTACTTCTGGTATGTTTTTCGAAATAGATGACCAGTGTCATAAGTTCATCTAGTAATCTAAAAAATAAATTTGGTACTCACATACAAGTTAATAAAGGAAATAAATAAAGAACTGGTTAAAAGATGAGTGATTTCTCTCTCTCTCTCTCTCTCACACACACACACAGACACACACACACACATACACACACAAATAATTGGTTAAATAAGTGATTTCTCTCTCCCTCTCTCTCTCTCTCTCTCTCACACACACACACACACACACACATGCACGCACGCACACACACACACCACCACCACTACCACCATCACCACCACCACCACCACCACCAGCAAATGTCACAACTGGAACCACAAGTTGAGCAAGCTGCAATCTTCAAAGTTGATCATATACGCCTTTTCCTTTTCCCTTTTGTTTTTCTTTTTCTTTTCTTCTTGTTGCCATTTTCAAAGCATACTCCCCTTCAGCAAACACACCCTTCAACAAACCCATAACAGTTTGACATTTGCAGTTTGACAGAACAGACATACGATCAGACACAAGAACAGATATACATTCAGACACATGCAAACAACTGGGAAAGAACTTGGTGACATGAAAAATACAGGGAACAATTCACAGAGAGACTCATGTGGATGAAACCTCCCTTCCAATTTAGAGAGGTATTGTCCACGTGACGCAGAAGTGCACAAACCACATCACACTGCAGTAACACCCACCAAAAGCCAGCCCTGCCTGCACTTGCCACACCTATAATGTGACATTTCTGGCCTATGTAATTGTAGACCCTTGTGCAATTACAGCCCAGTCTACACACGCACTGAGTGCACACAGGACCCAGCAGCCTTCGTGATCCCAGGTGCAGACACATTACGGATGGCTGTCAACACACCCTCCAATATTTAGCATGTAGTCAGGCTGTTTGGAAAGGTGCCCTGCAGAATAGAACAGTTACCCAGCAAGCATGGAAAACCCAGGTCCACAGCTGGACTCTTCAGCCAGACAGATTTTTGTACTTTTCATTAGACCTTAAGTGATGGTCTCAGAGACAGTCTTACGGATGAGACAATGCAGTAGGGTCGCACGTGCAGCATGCACTTACCAGATATAAACAAAACAACCCAAAGCCAGGAGGAGGTTGTCTTCTGCAACGTTCTGGATAAGCGTCTGCTTTGATGGTAAACAACAACGTACACAGAAATGAAGGGGGAAAATAATGGGAGCTAAAGTACTACAGCAATGCAGTCTCCTTGGCAGAACAGGCCAAATTTCACTTTCATCCAAAGGAATCTGTCAGGCAAAAACCAGTCAATAACCAAAGTGTCCAATCCTTAACATAAGTAACACTAACAATGAGCACACTATCCAATCCTCAAAACAAGAGACACTCAGCAAATGTCTGATCCTTTGAATAAGTGACCATCAGCAAAATGTCCAATTCTTTAAACAGGTGACAATTAATAAACTGTCCGCTCCTTTTATGAAACAAGTTACAATAAGTAATGTGTCCATTTCATGAAATAAGTCGTAACATGCTGAACAACCAATCATTTAACAAGTAGCAATACCCAATGTGTTCAACTCTTTAACAAGTAACAATAACCAAATGTGTTTCAACTCTTTAACAAGTAACATAACCAAATGTGTTCAACTCTTTAACAAGTAACAATAACCAAATGTGTTCAACTTTTTAACAAGTAACAATGTGTCAAGTATCTACTTCTTTCAACAAGAAACAATAAGCTAAATGTCCAGCAGCTCTTTCAACAAACCATGGAGACCAATCCTTTAACAATGAGCAATTAACATCAGAAACATGACAGTTTTTTGAAAAGGTGTATTGTGAACAGAAATTGGCCAGCCAAAACCATACCTTCCTAATGCCCTGAAGCTGATCTGCTTGGTATCTTTCACACTCCCATCAGCGCTCCGCTTCCTTCGGCTCACCACCTTGAGGTCCACTGAGTCTAGAGTTTCAAAGTAGCGCACTTTCTTGTGAAGGTCCGCTGAAACAGGTCAGACAAACCATGTACGACAGGGTCCATTTGCCTTGGCTCAACATGAAGGGCCCGGGAGAGGATGGGGGTAGGGCAAGACAGCAGCTTGGAAAGAAACAATCGTTATCATCATTCATATCATACCCATCATGAATGGAATGTTTAATCCTTTTTTTTCCTCCCTAACTCGAACACAGACACAAAGGCGGACACAAACACACACTGCAATCTTGTATCTTATTTTGACAACTGTGCACATGACACAACACAAATGGACATAAAAAACATAAACCTAAAAATTAAAAAAAAAAAAAAGAAGAAAAAACTGCCCCAAAACAGCTTGTGTGTGTGTGTGTGTGTGTGTGTGTGTGTGTGTGTGTGTGTGTGTGTGTGTGTGTGTGTGTGTGTGTGTGTGTGTGTGTGTGTGTGTGTGAACATACATGCATGTGTAGTTCTTGGTTTGCTTCTCTGTGTGTGTGTGTGTGTGTGTGTGTGTGTGTGTGTGTGTGTGTGTGTGTGTGAGTGTGTGTGTGTGTAAGTGTGTGTGTGTGTGTGTGTGTGTGTGTGTGTGTGTGTGTGTGTTGTGTGTGTGTGTGTGTATTTTGTTTGAATGTGGACTGAAGTGAACACCATGAGAAGTCATGTTAAGTGAGCTTGATATGAAATTACCTCACAAGATTCAATTCTAAACACCTAATATAAGCCATGATAACCAAGGATGATTCAGATAGAATCTTGAACACCCCTAGACATCCAGAGGTTTAAGATAATCCCTGACTTTGAGCAAGGGAGGTACAGATGGACAATCTGTTATTTCAGTGCTTAATCTGTAATGTGGCTTTTCGAACAACTGGATCAAATAACAGACCAATACACTACACCTCAGGGTATCCATTACAGGCCTAATTCCTCTTCCAAATGCATGAGCACACACATGTGCGTGTGCGCGCGCACACACACACACACACACACACACACACACACACACACACACACACACACACACACACACACACGTGCACGCGCATGCACACAGCTGTGAAAAGTGTTTGCTCTCAGATTTTGAACATCTTCATGGTGATGTGTCCGCAATGTGTGTGTCTGCTGGACAGCAATACCTGTCTCTTTCATGTCGTTTTTCAACTCTAAACAATGCTTGATCATGAAAAAAAAAAACAACAAACAAACAAGACAAACATAGAGCAGAACAGATAGTCTCTCAACCTGTGGAAGGTACTTTCCTAGCATTAAGTATGCCATAGACTTGACTTCCATCTAGTTCCTCACAGCACTTCAAGGTCATACTATCCAGCCAATGGTTTTAGCATGAAGTGCATACCTTGACAGTTCTTTGCGATCTCAGCATTAAAACTTTGGTTTTTTTTGTGTTTTGAGCTTCTCATCATCCCGGTGCCCTCATGGGTCTTTTCCCATGTCACTTATTTCTGGATTGCCCCACACTCCCAAAGACTTCCTCCACACATTTTTGTACTCCAGTTCTTATAGAACAGGGAGTACTTTACAATGGGAACGAAGAAATGCTGTCTGTCTGTCTGTCTGTCTGTGTGTCTGTCCGTGGTCAAAATATGTTCCACTTGCTCCAGACAAAACTTCTGGGCCGATCTTTCTGAAAATTTGTAGGTATGTTCATTATGGGTCACAGATGATGCCTGATGTTTTCTTTTTTTTTTTTTCTTTTCTACCAGAATAGCTGTTACTAGCGGCTATAACGGCCCAAAACAGTTTTTCTTCTTTATGGAACATCTCTGAAAGTACCTCACAGATTTCTTGTCTCAGTGACGAAATATGCATGACACATGTTTGATTGTGACATGTTTTTTTTTTTATTATGCCGCAAGTTTGATTGTGTGATTTTTTTTTTTTACACACATGTTCAAGATTGATCTAAACTGGGAGTACGTTTATATGCTTTGCATCTTGTGGACCTATTTGCAGCCCAAACACCACAGTCCACAGGGAGCCATCTGCTTCATTTTGTCATGAGACAACCCACCAGAGGAGATGCTGTGCTGCTGGTGAGTCATTTGGGGGAGGGGGGGGGATGTCCTACTATCTCCCATAGCCTTCTGTGAATTCTTGATGAAAAGAGCATGTACATGCACACACACACTCACAAACGCACACACACCCAACTACACACACACATAAAACACACACTGATAATAAATTCATATCCGCACATATAACAAGCTATCACATTTTTTGGTTTCTTTAAATCATTAATAACTTTTATGTCTGAAAGCCTAAATACAAGGGAAGGTACAATTTTTTTTTAAAGTTTCAAAAAAAAAAAAAAAAGCAATAAAGTCACAAATGTGTGTGCCCATCTCCATACGCACTTTAAGACAAACAGATGGAGACTGACAGGGGGTGACTGAAACAGACACAAAAACATACAACAGACACTAGGGGAGATGAAAGATAAGGATAGACTCAGCTGAAAACTCTGAACGCATGTTATTACTGGATGGCATTCAAACCATTAAAGAGAAAAACTGATTTAAACATTCCTGCTTAATGTCTTACTAAAATTCTGATCCCTTCATGCTCCCTTCCCTCTATGCCATCCCTACCTACCCAGCTGCCATTCTGCCACCAAACCTCTTTTCAATTGCTGAGCCATTTGGCCATCGGATTGTCACTCATTAATGAAGCCTAGCAGTGTGTGTGTGTGTGTGTGTGTGTGTGTGTGTGTGTGTGTGTGTGTGTGTGTGTGTGTGTGTGCGCGCGCGCGCGTGCGCATGCATGTATGTATGAGTGTGAGTGCGAGTGTGTGCATGTGTGTGAGAGAGCATGCATGTATGCAAGTCCATGTGTGTCTGTGTGTGTGTGTTCACTAATACACACACACATGCGTGTGCGCACACACACACACACACACACACACACACACACATGCACACACACACGTATGTGTCCACACACATGTACACACAAAATACACATGCTTTCAGTGAAAGAGTCGCAAAGAGAGAGACAGAGAAACTGAGTCAAAGAGAAAGAAACACATGTATACCACCTGTAACCTGAGTTTATCAAATATATCACACAGATATTTCTAAAAATCTTACACTTAGGAAATAAACACATTTATATATACCATTTTAACATTAAAACCATTTATTTCTCATGCGATGAGATGAATGTTATATGATAACCCCCCCCCACCCGCTTTTTTTTTTTACATTAAAAAACTTATTTGGGTTAAAATTTTAAATGTGTGCTTGGAAAATAATGATCCCTTCCCCCCCCCCACCCCACCCCCTCCTCCCTCCACCTCTCAGTCACTCAACTATTCAGAAAGTGTACGTTATTCTAAAAAAATATTTCTTATCATAAATTTATGTGGGATCTACAGATATGAAAACACTGAGTTTCAATCAACAGGAATAACAACAAAAGTGTGTTAACAATGAAAAGAAAAAAAAAGCAAAACATTTTCGGGTGGTTTCTGACCAGTTGGTAAATCCACTTTAAAGGTTAAAAAAAAAAGACATCACTTGCACACACATCCCTCACATCCTTTCCTAATTTTGATGACTCACTCACAGTACACATGTTAAAGGCACATGAGCTGACATAATACTGTGTTTCAACTATCAACTAATGATCTATTACCTTGTTTGCTAATACGGCCAGGTGTTGCAGCTTTGTGTTTATTATCTGGCTGTACTGTAGTGTGTGAAGTGTGTGCCAGCAAACACTGTTGAATAATACTGGCATGACAGAACATGTAATATACCATCCTGGCCAAAGTTGCAGACACATATTCATACACAAAACACAGTCAGTCTCTTTGCCCCTCAAGGTAATACTTTGTATCTACCTCTCTCTCTGTCAAATGCACACAAAAACACACACATACACATGCACGCATGCATGTGCGCGTGCACACACACACACACACACACACACACACACACACACACACACACACACACACATTTTTCATTTCTCAGTCCCTGTCTGTTTCTGGGTCTCCATGCCTAAGTTACACACACACACACACACACACACACACACACACACACACACACACACACACACACACACCCTTCTGATAGATCATCATAAATAATAACCAATCAAACAGGATATGCTGATGAAAAAAAAACTTTCTCTTTCCTAAATTGATGTAAAAGACAGTCACATGAGGCTGACCACACTATCATTATGGCAGCTAAACATTATTTGACATCCTTTTTTTGTTTGAAATCAACTGAAACAGAAAATCCCACTGAACTGTTCCTTCTTATCATATATTTATCACAATTTTGTTCAAAGAATGTGTAATATCATAATTCAACATTTGTGTAATTATTTATCATGGATTTAATTTTCATTATTTGAACTTAATTACCCATACTATCTAGATTGAGGATGATAACTGTGAGGATATTAGGTGAGGTAAGAGACATGTCACCTTTATTGGAGTAGCTAAGTGACAATGACTGATAATTTACTGTGATTTGGTGTGAATGATTTCTGAAACAAAACCACTGGGGAGAAAAGGTGGGGGTAAAAAAAAATTGTTTGAAACAAAACAAAATTCTCCTAATTCCTACAGTAACAGAGAAGCACAGATAATGAATTCACATGTATATTTAGAAACACACACACACACACATATATTTATATATATAAATATACATAGTTAAAAATAATGCTCTCTTGTTGTCCTGAGCTCCGCTCCTTGTACAATACACTGAAGTAAAAACCAGAGATGGTAAAATACAAGAATAAAAACAACAGTCTTTTCATGTCTCAGACTTGTATTTTTTAACAATTTTCGCTCTCTTGCCGAGTATCTTGGTCTGATGAAGCTTTTAACAGCAAACATTTGTTAAAAATACAAGTCTGAGACATGAAAAGACTGTTGTTTTTATTCTTGTGTGTGTGTGTGTGTGTGTGTGTGTATAAATATGGTCGGCTGCTTTAAATTATATTCTGGGCCTGCAGTACTGGCTATTCTCAAAACTTCTATCATACACATTTTGTTTCGCTTTTTAATTTGATGAAGTACAGTAGCACTGTTTAAATAACACTTTTTTTGTATGCATTGAAATCGTTAAACAATACTTGGAAACATTGACAGGCACATGGTCAACAAGCTAGGCGGTAAATTGCCTGTCTCGACTACTGCAAAATGAGTACCACCGCTGTACCAGCAGGCCTACCACTCGACCTGCTAGCTTGGAGAAACTCCGAAAGGGGCGAGGTTACCTATCGCTCTGTGATCATCCTTGCCTCCGTGTTTCACTGTTTCTGGCAATTGTTATTCTTGTTACGCTTACCGCTGTCTGCGTGTACTTATCAACAACAACAATAACAACAACAAAGAAGAGAAGCACAATCAGAAGCATAAGCCGACATTTGAATTCTTATTAAAAAAAGTTTTACAGTACGATTTGGATTTCCGTCAGCAGACGACAAGAGATGAATCATGAAGTAGCAGGCCTATGAAAATCAAGCTGAAGTAATCACAGAAACCGTAAATGCCACTTTCAGGCACAAAACTCACCTGAAGCACCGACAGCCAGCAAGAAGCAGAATAATACACACGACAGTTTCATCATGCCAGCCCAGCGCAAATCTGAATGCAACTGAAAAACCTACATACTTCGCAACTTGACCACAAGCGGAAGCGTTCAGAAGCACCGCGGGGGCTATGTGCGCAACTGAGCCTCGCCTTCAGTAGCAGTAGTTTCGCACACTCGATCGTCAGGCACGGTTGGAAGACGTCTATGACATGTCAGATCAGACGTGATGGGACTAATAATTAGCTCATTTACATGTCATCCGGTATTTTCCGTTACTTTTCTTCACCGGCCTGTGTATTTTGGGTGACTGTTCAGTATGCTGCAAGACTGCCTTTATTCAGCCCTGTTGCTGAGACAGAACCTAAAACGGCGTGTGGGAAAATCCGGTTCCTGATGAAGTGTTCGAAGTTTCTACCTGGGTGTATATTCAAGATGTCATCTATGATACTTTGACGTCACCTCTGGCATAACGTGGGAGCTGCCTGAGGGGGGTAAAAAATAAAAACTACAAAGCAAAAATATTGCTCAAACAGTAGACAAAACACAAGAAAATAGGTCTATTAATCAATAGCACAAATCCGACCACGGTATATTGATTAGAAGGAGAGTTCTGCGATCACAACGCCATACTAGTTAAAGGTTAAGTACTGAGGTCACAGTGCCTGCCGATTAGACTTGCATGCGCCACACGCTATCATGACTGTCGATGTGACATAAGCCCTATAATGACCCAGGGTCAGGCAGGTCATAACACGTGACTTGACATGGCAGGCCTACGACGCGTAACGAAACGTCATTGTCATCATCTTCAGTCCTGATCATAGGCGGACACGGACGAAATGAATTAATTGGTTGTATTAGGAAAGAAAAAAAAAAAAAGAAAAGAAGGAAGGAAGGAAGAAAAGGGTTCAACATCAAACCCGGAAAATTACAGACATGTGAGCCTGAGTGCATTTTGTGTCCAGTTTTAGTAAGTAGGGGCCTATAGTTAAAAATGCTGAGAGGCCCCAATGTCTCACTTCACTGAAAATAATTAACACATGAGTTGTCAACATGGATTTCGTATTTTGAAGAAAAAAAAAAGAAGAGAAGAGAAGAAAGAAAAGACGAGAAAAAAAATGTTGTGCGACTCAGACATTAGACGATATAAAGGACATAATCTCTATACTTGATTAGGGTCATGACATAGACATTGTATATCTGGACTTCAAAAAGGCATTTGACACTGTACGACCCGGAAGGCTAACAGCTATTGAAATTGGCAGTATGTGGCTTCTGTGATGATTTGCTCAGATGAATGAGGAACTTCTTAAAGGAAAGGTCACAACATGCACGAGATAAGCTAGAGAAATCAAATAAAGCAAACGTTCCGAGTCTCAGTGGAATCCCCCAGGGTAGTATCATGGATCTGCATTGTTCACAGTATTTATAAATGATTTATGTGATACACTGCCGAGCACACGCACAATATTTGCTGATGATACAATAGTATATAACATTATCAAACAGTAGGGTGGCTACTCTTACACGAGAAGATATTGTAATACTCTTATAAATTTCGTAAGTTGCAAGATTGGTTAAACATCTGGAATTCATATCTTAATGTGTCCAGGTGTGGTGTTTTGCATACCGGTAAGATCACGGGCATATATGAGGTTATGAAACTGAATGATAGTGCTCACCAAATAAACGTTCTTGTGGAGAAAAAGGATCTGGTTGTGACTTTTGACGAGACAGTGTCTTTTGATCTCACATCCAGAGAGTGGTGTGCGAGGCAAACCAGATGCTGGATATTATGAAGAAAAGTAGACCATATTTAGTAAAGATTATTTCCTTAGGTTGTCTGAATCTTTTGTCAGATTTTATTTAGAATACGCTAATGTAACACATAATGCCCGCTTCTCAAAAGGCAGTCAGTACAGGTAGAAAAGGTGCAAAGACGTGCTAACAGAATGTTCAGGGAATGCAAAAATTTGTCATGCTCAAAACGATTGAAATATTTGCATCTCCACTCTCTGAAAGGAAGAAGGATCAGAGGACATTGCATCCAGACCTGCAAGTTTGTTAATGGTATTGATGGTATTCAATTGGATACTTTTCGTTGCTGTTGTTGTTGCTGTTCCCACTGTGTGTGACTGTGTGAATATAAAAAAGAAAAGTCTTTTGATTAGCCCACTCGTCCATTGACGCTCATGATCATAAACTAAAAGCACGGTATTCGGCCGTATTGTCACGTGAATAAGTGTATACTTACTCTTTCTGTAAAAAAAAATAAATAAATAAATAAAAGAAATGACAAAATCCTCAATGCTCAAAGATCAGCACTATGCACAAGTAGGTCTACTGGGTTCAGACGGACAGAGGAGTCTAGGAAAAGAAACAATCAGGCCCTCCACGTTAAGAAACAATCAGGCCCTCCACGTTAATCTAATCTTTCGTTTCTGCAAATGCAGAGCTCTGAAACCCAGCTGCATGATATCCCACTGAAGTGACGTGCGGTTGACTAACAGGTCCACGAACATACTACAATGGTGACAAACTCGAATATCGCGAGCGCACGTGTGTGTGTGTGTGTGTGTGTGTGTGTGTGTGTGTGTGTGTGTGTGTGTGTGTGTGTGTGTGTGTGTGTGCGCGCGCGCTCAAGAGCCCTTTTTTTTTTTCACACTGTATTTGTTAGTAGGAAATAGTTATTTGAAAAAAAATCTACACTTTACAAATAGTTGATTTACATTTTCGAAAAAGATTCCCTCCTGTAAACATCCCTCCCCTACCCCCCCCCCCCCCCCCCCCCCCCCCCCCCCCCCCCCTCCTCCCGCGCCTTCACAAAAAAACAACAACAACAACAACAACAACAACAACAACTGAGAATAATCGCCCAAACAGTCTGACATGATTAGGGTTAATTTAATTGAAGTTTGAGTTAGGTTTGGCTTTTTCCGTTGGTTAAAAACGTATTCGATACCCTCGTTTTGGGCGTATGTACGCGCGCACGTGCGCATTTTATTCTTGTTGGCATCCTTGCTGTAAAGTTAAGAGCAATATGCAAAGCGACTGAGGGTCAACATCACCGAGCCAGAAAACAAAGAAAAGGGGAAGACTTCTGATTTCAGTTCAATGGTTATGTTCATATTCCTGACCAGTGGTCAGCACACACGTCACAAACAAATGTGACCATAGATCAGCAAGCTAACTCTGAATCCCGCCGAAGACGGATTCTGACTTCCTCATGTCATTCTATACCTCCTGCAATGGGGGTATGTCAGGTAGACCCGTACAGTTAGTTATCTGTACTCTTCATCCGCGGCTCTTGGTTTGATTTGTCTGGGCAGTAAGATTATGCATGAAGTGCCGGGTTGATTTTAGGGAAACTTAGTGAAAAGATAGAATATGGGTCAAGAATCAATGATTGAAATGTAGGTGCCACCAGCCGCCGTGGCGAAGTGGTTAGCGTCGCGGACTTCCGGCTGGGAGGTCGTGGGTTCGAATCCCATCAGAGTCATGTGGGTTTTTCTGCCCCGACCGGCTCCTATCCAGAGTTGAGTTTGCTGTAGACTCAGCTGGGAAGACTGAGACATACAGTCGAGCTTTATCCACTTAATGGATGCGTTTCTGAGAGTGTTGCTCAAAATTTCCTGACCAACACTGCAGGTGCCTGTATCTCTCGGGCCTGGTTGACGCCGGGATATATTATGAACGAAAGCGTTGAGTATAGCCCTGTCATGTAGTCTCAGACCGAAATGGAAATCCGTAGACCTTAATCATCCTCATTCTCATCGATCAGCATAAAAAAAAAAAAAAAAAAAAAAAAAAAAAGTATCAAATTCTGTGGCCCTTCATGCCCTGGTCTCATGGTGACCTCAATTTCGATGTCCTCTCCACGTCTGTGGCCTTGGTTTGGTTCGTCGGGGTCACTGGTGTCGGCGAGTCCGTGGGGGCTGTCGTTGGACGGACCTGGTGGCGCCCTCCGGAGGGGGAGCTCACTCACGCCGGCTCTGCGACTGAGCAATTATTGCCATCAGTAGGTGGCTTAGTAGGTGGTGTCCTGCGTATGTTTGGTCAGAGCAGGCGCCGCTGAACACCACTGAAGTGACTCGGCAGCTGTGCAGTGTCTCCTCCGGTGGGTTTCCTCTTGACGACTTGACATTGACTGCTCCCTGTGGATTGCCGGTGCCAGGGCTGCGGCGGGGCCGACCGGCTCTGGCTGTGGACGGGGTGTCGGAATGAGCGGCGCGGGTGCACTGCCTCTGAGGTGGCGTAGAGTTTGGGACAGCAAAAAAAAAAAAAAAAAAGTTTTCAGTTAAGGGTGAGATTAACGTCCGATCGGCCAGAGGCCCTTAAGGTCAAGGTTACCGCAGACATAGGTCTGCATCATTGTGGCGACTACTGTCGCCGGCAGTAGTGAAAGTCACGCGGGAACAGCGTAGGAGGCCTGCCCAAGGCGAAGAAGCTTGCAGTACCTAAGATAGACCACTTCATTGGCCGAGAATATGTGGCTTTATTTGACTGCAGCAGGGCTCCGAAGACTAGAGCAATACACACACACACACACACATGCACACACACATACACACACTCTCTCTCTCTCTCTCTTTCTCTCTCTCTCTGTGAATGGCAAGCACGCCCATTAGGGCAAAGACAAGCATACACATTCTATATGCTACTGCAAAAACACACACATACAGACATCTGATCTGTGAAAGCCAGCACGTACCCCAAGTCCAGGACGAGCCGAGTGGAAGGGGTGTGTTTATTCCGCGGGATTTCTGGACCTCTCCAACTTCCTCCGCCCTCACCCCCCAGCGATTGGCAGAACGGCATTTCTAGCACACATGTTTTCCCCTGCACTCCAGTCGGAGAGGGCGCCCACCATTGAGCCAGAGACACCTCCCCCCCCTCTCTATCATGTAACTGATCCGGCCCTGGTTACGTGCAAAATCATTCTGTTGGTCTAATGCATGCGCACATTCACAAACATTAGGCCTATTGCTCCGTTTCTTTTTAGGATCTCTGGAAACTCCGAGACACACATCTTTCACTGAACATTTGTGCCTGCCATTTCTTCTTCGATTGGCTCATTTTCCACTCGTGACATTACCTGTCACAGTTGTGTTCATACTTGTGACCTTGCCTACGCCGTCGGGCAATCCTTTCGACACTTCAATGACTTTCAGCCCATTTCCTATCCAAGAGTGAAAGACTTCATGTTGTGTACGCTCCTCCTTCGATTTAACCACATCAACTAGGGAACCAAGCTTGGATCTAAACTGTTCGCCTAGCCCAAGGCTGTCTTGGAGCAGACGTGAGTTAGGCCCCTAAGCTTCTTTTTTTTTTTTTTCACCTTCAGACCAAAGAGAGTAGACTTCATATAATGACGTCACCAAATGACGTGCGCGTACATAACTTTCTGTCACCCTATTAATTTTAATGAGTTTTTTTTTCATGGTGGTTTCTAGCTAGAGCAGAAAATGAAAATCTAAAAGTGGAGACAAACACTTCAAATGCATCACTTGTATGTATGCATGTGTGCGCACGTGTAAGAAATATCGCTCGCGCGCGTGCTGTGTGTGTGTGTGTGTGTGTGTGTGTGTGTGTGTGTGTGTGCATGCGTGCATGCGTGCGTGTATATACGCGCTGTATGTGTAAGTACTTCGTGTCACCAGTGTATATTATCCTTTATTTCTATCAGTCAATGACTGTTCCCGTTTTAGTTTACGGATACTGGAAAAATTACACATAAAATTTCTAAAGCATTTATTTCGACTAAACGGAAGTATTATGAATAGGCCCAATTTTTTTTTTTTTTTTTTTTTTTTTTTTTTTATATAAATCTAGGATGAAAATGGAATTCACCCATTGTCAGTCCTTGAATAAGATTTATCCGACTTTGGACCGGTCTTATATCTGGTAACCTGGACAAACTCTCTTCAAAACTATATAGTCTGTTATTAGTTGCATACAAAAAGGATTTATTGAGCAGGGTGGATCAGTAACATCCGTAAAATTTCAGTTGAAACTGGATTTGGCTTAGTTAGGGAATGGCAAATGTTTTTAACGAAAAGTAGTTGTTTTAAAATGTTACTTATTCTTTCAAGGATAGTTTTGAAAACCTTTACATTAAGCCAAGATTTTGAAAATCTTTGCATTAAGGCAAAGTAATCAAAGCATGTTTTATTGTCGATGTAAACACAGTTTCACCAGGACAAATAGCTAGGTCAATTACCATACACCAACATGATTTCATTATTTAAGTACAGATATAACAATCATTAACTGCCAGTTGAGACAGGTAGAGTTTACGCTGTTTCGCGCGAACTACGAACTTGAAAAGAAAAAAAAAAGTGACATGAATTCCATTAGAGATGAGTTTTATGTGATTAGGAAGTGTCCTTGATATTCTGATATCTAAACAAAACAAAACAAATCAAAACAAAACTACCTCATAAACATTTTTGTGTCCAAGGTCT